>JAUCBJ010006315.1:0-19522 GCA_032718475.1 Nemertoderma westbladi | reverse complement strand
TCGTTGACATTCTGACTTTTCGCTGGAGGGTCTTCAAATTTCATTGCGCAAGGTCCCTCCCCCATCTGAGTTTTGGCACCTATTTACTTGTTCTGTTCTTATAACAGTACAGCAGTATACGAGTATAGGCCTAACGTAAGGCAATCATCCATAGAGCGAATCAGGCCCGTAGCCAGTATAAGGGGAAGGTCAGAAGCCAGAAGGTAGGCGCCGCCTACCCAACTTTTTGGAAGAAATTTTACTTCATTAGTAATAATTTTACATTTTCACACAACCATTTTCTGGTTCCATGAGTCTTCTTTAAAGTAAGTAGCCCCTTGTAGGCCCTAGTAATCAAACATCGGTACATATTCTGATATTACGCTCAGATTGTAAGTTACTTTTATTTTAATAATACCTTCCGTAGACCAACACTGTTTTTACTACTCCAGGACAGTAACAGAGTAGGGCCTCCCCCACCCTTACAGTCATCGAATACTGCTGTACTGGTCCTGTAAGGAGCAAACTTCGCCCACGTCCAATCTTCACCCTCAAAATGAGCAACTATCAGACTATCGCCCAGCGGAAACCTTCACCCGCAGGCAATCTTCACCCGCGAGCAACCTTCGTCCAATAAATAATTATTGTTTTGGTTAGAAAAAGCCGTCACTGTAACCTGATCCTTTCTCTAAATTGGTAACTAAAATGGTTTCTAACACAAATCATATTGGGCGAAGGTTGCTCATGGGTGAAGATTGCCTTGCGGGCGGAGGTTTCCCCCAGATCAAGCAGTCAAGGTTGGGCAAAGGTTGCACCCAACCATCCTGTAATGGTACATACAGTATTTTGCTCAGAATACAGTAGAATAATAGCCACTGTAGGTCCCGTTGAGTGTGTTGTGTATTACCAATAAAAGGGATGTTTATCTGCGACTCCCCCCCCCCCCCCCCCCCCCCCCCCCGCCGCCTTTTTAGGTCCACATAGCAAGACCTCTAGTATTCACTCCGTTTTTGGTGTTATGGTGTTCTTGTTGTTAATTTCCAGTTGGATTTTAGTTTTATAAAAGTTTTAGTTTAGTTTAGATAATTTTAGCTTCATACGGCGCAGTGGCGAAGTTGGTAGAGCGTTGGACTTGGAATCTCCAGGCCTACATATCGAGTTCAATCCCACTTTCCGGTGAATTTTTTTAGTAGTAAGATTGGAAGTAAGCCATTCAAGGAGATAGTTAATGCGTTAGTAGACTGGTAGACGCGGACCTGCGCGATTTCGCGCATTGTTTATATTGTGCTTTGTATACAAATGATGAACTGATGGCGGACTGTAGTTTTGCTTTCTACCTACTGTATACAATTAAACAGTTAAATCTATTGTAAAATTTATCAAAATTAACATTTGCGCCTGCCTACCTTGATATTCCCTGGCCTACCCAACTAAAACATCTTGGCTACGGGACTGGAGCGAATATTCACAACTAACTTCTATGTAACAAGCGCATGTATCAATATTTACAGATCATGTATCACTGTATCATGTTTATTGGCTTGATATACCGCTTTATCTTTGCTTGCATGATGCCGGGATGATGAAAGAAGGCCATGCGAAATTAGTATTGACTGTCTGGCTGTAGTATGATAAACTATCATTAAGAAACTATGTCTACGAACTGGCGGCAGTGCGTACTGTAATTACTTTTTATTGGCTTTATATCAGAAATTATGAATGAGCAATAAACTGATAAACGAGAATCAGGAATGTTTCCAAAAAACCAAATGAATGGATAGGAGAATCGACTGATCGTGATCGACAGCCAATTTAATTGACCAGCTCCACGTGGAATTCAGTAGTTTGTCAAAACAGCAAAATGCGTACTGGACATTGTGTAGTAAGTATTTATTCAATCCCTGAATACAGCAACCGTATCAAAGCCACGGAATTTTGCTATGCTGGATTTTGGGTTCTGACTACTTATCAAAGGTCACCCACAATATTAGGGCGAGTCAGTCAGTTCAGTTAGGTACCGTATTGATTGAACTGATCTGGTTGCAGGGTTTTCCATGTGACTGTGACTGGTATCAGAAGCTGTACTGCTGTAACTTCACCAAACTTCCATCACATGCTTCATCACTCTATGGCAGCATGGCTTGCTATGCACGACATCCACTGATATATGTTCAATACAGTAATATTGACGGACCGCCCCCCCCCCCCCCCCCCCCACAGGCTGACAGGGGGGGGGGGGGGGGGGGGGGGAGGACACAACACAGGCAGACAGGCATCTGAAAGTGATATGTTTTAGTTTCAGTTTGATGTACCGGTAGTTACAATCTCTCACTATGTGGTGGATCTGTAGTAGCTAGGCCTATATATAGCTATAGCTTGCATTTAACTGTTTGATGTGGTTAGTCTAGGTGAATAGTTGCCATTTCAAGCATTTAAGTGTGCGTGTATGTATGGAGATTCTAGAACATATACCTTTACGAAGTCGGGAAGAGATATCTGGAGTCAATATACTGATATACCTCGTTCAAGAAATTACAAATAATACACAATGATGTTGACTGCATCATCTAGCTCCAGCATATGACCATGAAGGTAGTCAGGGAGGGGGGATTCTCTTTTCAATAAAAAATGTGTGTGGCAGTGGCAGTGTATGCGTGGAACTTCATGTAATAATAGGCTACTACTGTCAACTGTACACTATACTGCTAAAGCTCTGTAGCGGTAGATGTTGTAATTAAGTTTTAAGGACTCTAATTGTGGGGCCCTCAAACAGCCCATTACAGCTGAGCAGAAAGTGTTTGTTTACAGTGTAAATGTTAAGTTACGGTGTGTGACATAGATGATTGGTTACAAGTAGGACAAACAATTGAAACCCAATACACACACATTGAATGAAGGCTACGGACAGACTGAACTCATTGCAGTTGTGGGTGATACAGTCCCCTGTTACTCGTTATTTGCACTTGCCTTTGATATATAGATATATAGAGCGGGCATTATTTGTACAAATATGCTGATATGGTTACGTTCCCATTTATATGTAGTCAATGTTGTTAGAAACGAGTCATTAATTCCATCTACCATTCAATAGTAACAATTACTGTAATCATAGCGCTATAATTAAAATATTTTCATCATTGACGTAGGACTGTAGGAGGGGGTACGTACATTGAGATAAGACAGTACACAGTAAGAGTAGAATTATGTCAACACGAAAGTGCATATAAGGAATATCATTTAGCAGTTATAACATTCGATTTATGCGATTTACTGACAGCTGTAATATAATTGTTATTAGTTACGTTGATTTATCAATCTTCCTTTAATTAATTGTACCGATACTGATTTAGGTATAAATTAAGATATATATACCTATCATCATACATGAAAAGTGACTTCGGAAATGAACCTTCTTTACGTAATTTATTGTTTTTCTGTTTTTATATGTTAAGTTGTGGCTGGTGGAGGTGGGTCACTGACAAGATGTTTCAATTTTTTTTGTGTTAATTATTGACTTCTGTCTAAGTACGGTAATTCGCGTCAGAGAATCATAAATTACATATACCGCTCTTACGAATACTACAACAACCATGCCTCCATTGATGCTTGGCGTAAGCGATAAATAGTAATTATCCTGTAACCGTTTATGTGTCAGCATTAATAAATAGTTACATTAATTTAATCTTGTTGTCGGGCAACACTCTCTGGTATAGTCAATCATCCCGTTGTCTCCAGTGCACTCATGGGGGACTGGACTTGGACTGTTGGGACACTTTAGGGCACTGGTTAAATACAGCGGACCCTCCCGAATGCAGACAGCTTTCTGCGTTTGTTTTGCATTTCTGCTCTTTTATTTTTTGAAATCGTTTATTGTTTTGGTTCCTTCTGGCTACCAATGTAACCTGCTCCTTTACTTTTCAATTTCTTTTTGATTTGTTGTGAGTCTGAAATCACCAATCAGGGGGTCCCCTGTATTTAACCAGTGCACACTCTAGTCAAAAATCAAGCTGTAACTTATGCTTTTGATTTTCATTTATTATCTGTTTCTTTCTCTCTTACATTGATTAGTTAATTATTATCATTGTTTACTAATTATTATATTTATAATGAGCATTATTGACATTGTTCTTGTATGGGTTCCATATCATGGTGCCACTTTCAGACGTTCCTGACAGGCCCTGTTCATCCCATAGCATACACATGGTATGATCAAAGGGGCCAATTCATGACCTGCCCCTCATTGTTTTAAACCCAGTTCGCTGGCTAGCTTGACTGATGGTGGGAGAATATAGTTTAGATTGATAGATAGATTTATAGATAGATAGATAGATTTATTTATACATTATGTAAAAACAATAACAAATACACCAAACAATGTACCGGTATAAAGGTATTGTCCAACATAACATATAGGATTACCCCTAAAGCTTTGCAGCTTATTTCCAAGGGGGTCCTTTATGTTACTTGGTTACAAATACAATATTACACTACGCTAACCTAAATCCAATATAAAACGTAATTACACTATGTACGTACATGTACAACTTTACCGAGAGCGTGACAATGCCCGACTCAACGATAAAGATGTAATGTACAGAACAATTTATTATAAAACGTAATTACAGTATAAATAGTAAATAATTAATAAACTAATAACTTACTGTAGGACTATTGTACCTATTTTTACATTGCACACGGAGGTGAGATTTAACAGCAGATTTAAAAGAATGTTAAATATGTTCTTAACAGATTTAACTAATCTTTCTTTAAATATATTTTTATTAGTTAGTTTAGTTTAGTAGGTAGTGGTTTATTAATATAATACTGTAATATTTAATTGCTAAGGCAGAAAGATTTACTTATTACTGCATCAAATTACTTACCGTACACTACAGCACTAGGCATATACAATATCTTAACGACAGAACTATGAGGGTATGCTATGCCTAAATACAGAAATAAACGTTATAATTTGAACGTACTGTTGTTTGTTCAGTTGTTTGTTTAAATTTAATTACAATTTGGCAATTTAATTTATTTACTTAGCCACTTAGCTGTGTACCATATGCTTGTTGGGAATATATATATTGGATTAAACTTGACCAAATAAATATAATATACACTCACAACCATATATACTGTATATATCTATATTAATTGTGCACTCCGAAGAAGTGCAACTGAAGTTTTGCGGACGCCTGTTGAGAAAAAAAATCTTATCACTTAGTGATGAATTGGATTGAGGTTGGATAGCTAGGGGGGAACTGATCGCCACATGTGAACCTGAATACTGTAAAACGGATGCGAAACGGCACCCACCTGTGAACCTGAGTTAATCAAAAGTAGTTTCTCTCCAATCCACCCCAGGGAGATCCGCACTCGACCAAATTAAAAATCGGTTAGTAAATGCTTTATATACCGGTATATATATATATATATATATGTTACTATTAGGGTGGAGGCTGCTGAGCTTCCTTTCCCGCCTCGATTGGAAGATACAGAACTACTAACTACAGTCTCTTACTGCCTTATCAGACCACACAGCTTAAATTTTACATATTTTGTATTTCGATGGTTGAATATAATATTCAATCTGTGAGTAAAAGTGCTCCAATTTTAAAAAATTAAAAATTTTACTTTGGAAATTAATTATTAAGAACGGGTGTTGAAAGTTGACAAAATGTTGGTTTGCAATAAATTGTTTTGCTAATTTTATTAATTGTGGTCTATCATAATATTACATCCGGTAATATCAAAAACAATCAATCCAAAAACACAATGTGGTGTTCGCTTCTTCATAAATAATTATTATATTTTACCAGTTGGTTTGTATAAACTTATTATTACAGTATCAAAACTGTCGTATCATCGTATTATGCGCCAAACATAGCATACAAAATGTTTTGTCGTAAATAATTTTCGTGCACATATGGAGTATCATCACATGATTTATAATTTATTATTGGTGTTATGGGTGAATGAGTGGTTTCATATTATTATAACTTTTTGTTGGGCACAGCTTTTGCAAGTCAGCAATGACGTCCAGGTGGGATCGAACTGGTGACCTCCGGGTTGGAAGTCTGACGCTCTAACCATTCAGCCATTCAGCTAGCGGCTCAGGTAAAAGATAGACCTGGAAATACTATCTGATACCTTCTATTTCCACAATTTACCTCCTCATGGCCTCACATCTGTCAATATCATCGTATGCTGCCACTGTGCTCAACCCTACAGGACTTGGTCGTCTTTAACCAGCCTCTACAACTGGACGTCATTACCTTGGCATTTTTGATAAATTTCGCCAAAAATCAGAAAGTCTGTCACTCGGTACCGGTAGTTTTAGACTTTTGATAAAAACCGAAACAAGCCGGTCATTAATTGATGAAATTAAACCAAACTTGATAAACATGTGGACTGTCAAAGGTTTCGAAATTGAACACACATAAATACGTCAATAATTCCTCTGCCTGCCGCTAGGCGGCGAATTCTCAGAAACTTAGAAGTAGGTGTAATTTTAGAACTAATCTTCAGATTCATTTTAAATTTGGTAAGAGTGACCTATGAGCATTGCTTAATTAGAACAATTATAGGCAAGCTAACGAAGTATTATAGAGTAAACAGTAACAAGGACTCGGATTACAGCTTTCTCGGGTTAACCGAGGTTTAGCCGAGTCTCGTGCTGCGCGAAGGCCCACCAACCTGTTATCTCTTATGTAGAAAGGTGTGTTGAAAATATAAAAAACCACGATCTGTAATAATTATTTTTCTAATTATTATTTTCTGATTCTGAAGACAATCAGATGTCTTAACCTCATGGTTTAATTTCAAACAATATGATAAACCTCTGCTAAAAAATATGAGGGGGGGGGGGGGGTTCCGCGTCATCAGAAAATGTCACTAAATTACCAGCGGTCTGCTCATGGAGGATATAAATAATTATAATAAAATGGTAACGATTTTTCATAAATTAGGCCAAAATGGTGACAAACTATAAGTGAAAAATAGGGTGTGTAAATTTGTGCGAAAGAAACTTTGCTTTTGGATTTTGAAATTTTGGGTTTGATCTGCAGTGTGAATATTTCACACAATTTAGTGGTAAAAACTACATCGAAGCTTGAGATTGCTTTTCATACCCAGGGCATTGTTTTATGTTCTTAAAATATGTTTTATATGATTTTGTGATTGTAAGTCCCCCATATCCATCGAAGCTAACAAAGTGCTAACACATTGCAGCTACAGCTAATAATACGCTTGCAACTTTGGAGCTTGAAAGGGCTTCAATTCGACTCACCGTCATCATGTCGGTTGATTGCCAAACAGATCTGATTATAATTTGTAGAAAATTAGGTCGATATTTTGATAATGATAGGCTCTATTCACTACGCATACCCCCGCGGCTCACCATCTCAAATGAAATTTAAAACAAACCGTCTCTCGTCTTACATGGATTATTATTTCTTATCCAGATATCTTTATTTAGTTAAAAAATATTCATATTTTTAAACACATACCGGTAACTAACTTGATTACAAACCTACCGCCTACCGGTACTACTGACTAAAAATAATATTGTTCGCACTGGTTCATGCATAATTTTACAATATTTATTATAATTGTAAATCAGGACTACATATACTCGTACATTTCGTACATGTCTGTCTATGCATATATATAGATTTACTTTAAAGTGATATAATCGATTTTAGACGAACAATACAAAGATACATACAGATTACCGAATACATAAGATTTCAGCGCTCGTAATTTACCTCAATACAAACAAATAATAAAGACAACTGTCACTTAATTATTCCTCAGTCATCTAAATGCATTTCTCTTTACATATATCTCGAATTATATCTCAATTATCATAATTACCCTTCGCCTCATATATTGGTATATATACCTCCTTATTATCTTCACTTGTTCTATATTAAAATTTTCACTAACACACAATTAGTGGAAATTCTTACTACATTTATAATAATGACATTATAATAATTAACTACTACTGTAATGCATAATTAGTAACAGAGTTAAGATATATTAGTGCAACTGCATAGTAATGGTGGGTCATTGTGAACTGTGGAACTTGGGGCCTTGAACTTGTTGAAAATCATAATAAAAGCACAATAAGTTAGACAAACATCGTTTTTACTTTTAAGTATGAAAGATCCGGTCCGTTTGGACGTCACAAAATTGGGTTGGGAAAAAGTATTTTTATCTACTATTATTACTACTAGTATTCTACTAAAATATCCAATGATCAATGTTAAAAACTCACCATCATATCAAAATTGTTAAAAAGTAAACATTCAAATGAGTTAAAAAGCGGTAATTAATGTAACAAACAGTTGCATACTCTATGCTTTGTATATATACTAAAATAATATAACAAATTATATATATAACAATTGATATAATCAACATAGGCCTACCCCAGCTGCCATACATCAATATAAGCAAAGGGTTATGATTGGTATCATCTATATAACTAATTTATTTCAGTATATGTATTTAAGGTTGGTTTATTTCAGTAAGTCATAATGGGCTGATTCGCCCAGGTATTCCAGAACAGCTTTGTAACAAAAAGCGTACTGATCTTCAGTCTGTACCATAGCAGGCCGTTGTGTTCTCAGCATCTTAATTGTCTGAAAAATGTCTATGATACTCTCGTAGGCGATACGCTCCTTTACTATGGCTATTGTAATGAACACACCTGTACGACCCACCCCTGCACTGCAATGGATGGTAAGTGGGCCAAGACAATTATATTGATCTCTAAGTTTGAGAACATTGTCCATTAAATCTAACAATGAAGTGGCATCCTTGGGAACACCTTGTTCAGGCCATGCAGTATAGTGGAATTGACGTATGGTACGAGTTTGACCATCACGAGCATCAGTTACTTTGAACTCCCGCAGAATATAATCATGTTTCTGTTGCTCTTGTACGGGATCCACAATGAAATACTGATAGCGCATGGATCGTTCAGTAGGCCAATATTGGTTGCATTTCTCCCGTCCCATTTCCCTCAGTTTGGTTAACATCACCACTATTGTACTGTTGTGTTCCCATAACATTCGCCAAAAGTCATCGGTTGTCTCAGGCAGTGGACCCTGAGTTGCGATGTAGGATTTGGGTTTACAGTATCCGTCTATGAAACTGGCATTGATGTAATCAGATCCTTCACAACCCCGTATTGGAGACAGATATACTCGTGAACATTCATAAGGCAATACATTGACAAGTCTGTTTTTAAATTTATTAGCTGGTTTATTAGCACATAAGAACCTCTTTGGCATTGCCTTCGCTGTGCACAAATTTTTAAATTGTTGTTCCATCAAAGTTGATGTTTCTTTTGGTAGTAGAGTTGTCAATTCATTAATTGATGTGTACAATGACCTTGCCGGAATTTCTGTATTTCCACTATTAATAGCTTCTAAGACAGCATCGTGAACAAAAATATATTGCTCCTCTGTCTGTATCATAAAGTTACGCAGAGATCTAAGAGAAATAACAAAACCATAAATATCGACAGAATCATCATGGCAAATTCTTTCTAACATGCTATCGATTGCAATGAAGCATCCTGTTCTTCCAACTCCTGCACTACAGTGTACCACAATAGGACCACCATTACCACCTTCTTCGTTACAATGTTTTATGCGCTTAGCAAATGATAGCACAGGTGTTGCATGCATTGGTACTCCATGGTCAGGCCAAGCAGTGAACTGAAATTGCCTAACTTCTCTTTTCTCATCACGACCACTCCAAATTGTAAACACACGAACTACATATGTGGCTAACTCCAACATGTCTATTAGAGTCACATGTATTCGCCCATAGGTTTCAGAATATCCCAAAGATGATGGCCAATATTGGTCGCATTTTACAGTAACTACTTCCTCAAGTTTTGTCATCATCACTATAGTTTTTGTTTTCTGTTCCCAGATCATTCTCCAAAAGTCACCAAATGTATTTGGTTTTGGCCCTTGAGTCGAAATGTATGCATTCCGCTGGCTATAACCATCAACATGGTTTGCATTTATATAATCACTTCCTGAACACCCATCAATTGTAGATAGTACCACTCTTGAATGATCATAGGCTAAAATGTTATTATATCTATTTTTTACTTTGTTTATTTCTTTCAAAGATTGTTTTGATTTAAAAGTTTGTGTATTGACATTGCAATCAATAGATTCAAACTCATTATTAAATTTTAAGCCATCATTAGCTTTAAAATCTTCGAGATGAGCTGCAAAATCTTTAATACTTATTGGTGGGTGACCAGCCATTGTATTTGTTTTGTAGTTAAGTTTTCTCATATGCACATTGTCAATAGTGTTATTGGTAGGTACTTGCATATATGGTTTAGCTTGTGTTACCTGTTGCATACGCATTCTGTAGCAGATATATATTGTCACAAGTGCAGCAGCAATAATAACTATAACTACACTGCATGTCACGGAGATTAAAACTATATTTGACATCCCTCCAGTGTCTGTTGGAGGTTGTAATGTATCTCTGCTCTGCTCTAAGTCAGGTGCTTCTAGTCCTCTAATTTTGAATGGTGATGAAAATTGTGAAAATGTGTACATTGGATTTTCAGCAAAGACAGTTAATGTGAAAAGTGTATAAAATTCTCCACCCTGAAGTTTTTTATTGTTAAAACCATTGATACTTTCTCCTGTACCAACAACAAATTTCGGTTCAATTTCATTACCTCTAAAAACTGCTGTAATATAAGGACTTGGCTTAGAAATCCACCTTGCGGAACGGTGACTCCTTAATTTATCCATGTTTTCAATGCCCTCGATACCTATTGCACTTGGTGGTTTATTAACCATAATGGGGTTTCCATTGGCATCTGTCTCCAGTGGAAATACTATTAACATTAGGTAGCTTATATGATCTTTATGGGCTAATGGGAGTTGCACTTCAATAGTCGAAGAAGATCCAATTTCATTAATGATAGGTCTCTCTTGCACTTGTCGTGTGGCATAGTTGATATCAATCCAAGTTGTCACATGCAATGTATAAGGTGGACCAAATATAATTTTGTCGTCATTATCACCTCCCACAGTTATGACAGTCATGTTAATTGTATACAGGGAACCTGGTTGAAGACTTGAAATAGTGTATTCTGAAATATTTGATTGTAAATCAACAGTCTTGCCTCGACCATGAACAATTTTCAAAACTCTGTCCTCTGTCTCATGCCCATGATCAATTGCATAAGATAATATGTATTTCTGTAGCGATTGTCTAAATAAATTAGGTCTATTCCAATGTAATTTTATCTTTGTTGCAAAAATATCCACAATTCGAACATCAGTCATTAGAATTGGTATTGGAGCCAATTCATGCTGTGTATTTGTACAGGCATATTGTTGCGCTTGAGCATTTGTACTGCAAACTCTGATGAAATATGTTCTGTGTGGCTTTAGATTATCCAATGTTGTTGTCATATCATAGGCATCTCTATTTATCAGTATGCGATTCCAATCTGTTTCTGGAATTCCTGGGTTATTTGTGTAGTATACTACATATGCATATCCCTTTTCATTAGTATAAACATCTGGCCTCTTCCATTTCAAAACAATGGAATTTTGCTGTTTGGTTATCGATTGTAAAGTTTGAGGTGCATTTTGTGGAGGACGATTCAATGTTTTGGTCACTAGTGGTTCATTAGACCATGGACCACTTCCAGCTGATGTTGCTGCTCTAAGTTTGAACTCATAATTTGTATTTTCCAAAAGACCATCAAGAAGATAATGCTCATGGACACTATCTGCTATGACCCACTTAGTCTTTCCAACAGCCTTATATTTTACTTCATATGCTATTATAATCCCCATTCTATGTTGAACTATAGGTGGTGACCACTGTAGGAAGATAGTTGAATCACTTAGAGCAGTTGCCTTTATATTTAATGGTGAGCTAGTAGGTTCTTGTTCTGGAACTGTTATCACGTACGAGGAAGGCAATGACTCACCAATATCATTGACAGCACATAGATAGAAGGAGTACATAACTCCATATTTAAGATTGCCGATTGTGGCTCCTCTACTGTCCTCACCATATTCATCCTCCTTAATAATGTTTGATATGTTATTTGCAATGCGCAATTTATATGTCACTAATTTATCATAAGTTTCAGAAGGTTCTTCCCATTGTAGTTCCACTTTATTGTTTTCAACATTATAAGATCCCGATAAAACAGCTTTGCTCGGAACCGCATCGGGTGTTTGCACAGCTATTATCCTACTTGCTGGTCCATCACCTTCAGTGTTAATAGCCTTGATAGATATATTGTAAATTGTAGCTGGTTTTAGATTCGAAACAATGTATTCATTAACAGGTTGGCTATGAATCTGATTTTCGTGGAGTTTATTATCTGTTAGTGATAAGTATTTTATTCTATACACTTTAATTTCACCATTTCGTCGAGAAGCCTCTGGTGCCTTCCATGATATATAGAAGGATGTGGCATTGTTAGCATAAGCCTCTACATCTAGAGGAGGCCCTGTGGGAGGGGCTTCACCAGTCCTGAACCTCCTTGTCTGGCAGCGTGGCCCTTCACCAACAGCGGTAGAAGCTGAAACAGCCACTAGATACCATGAATACACATCTAATGTTTTTATTGTTGCACTGTTCCAGTCACCAGGTACATGCAGGTGCTTAATTTCAGTTTGTTCACTTATATCAATATCATGATAATTGAAGAGATCTTCATCATATTTCATATAATATATGGTGTAATTTGTTATTTTTCCATTTCTAAATTCTATCAATGGAGGTCTCCATGATATTTGAAGTTGTGTTGATTTCGTGTGGTCAACTTTTATTTCCACTGGTGCGTATGATGGAGCTGCTTCAGATGTTGTTACAGTAATAGGGTCACTGTCTGGCCCTTTTCCATTATCAGTCTTTGCATGTAGCGCAATCGTATAAAGTGTGTTTGGGATTAAATTTCTCATTACATATGATGTACCTCGAGATAATTCTTTGATTTCCAATTGGCCATCACTTCGTGTCAAATTGAGTACATATGTAAATCCTGGAAGACTGACAGCATAAACAGGCATAAACCATGATAATTTAACATGTGTTGCATTTATTACTTCCGCAGAAAGGTGTGTTACTTGAGGTGGTAAGCCACTTGATACAATAATGCTTGTAGGTTCACTGAAAGGGCCATGTCCCTTTCCATTTGAAGCGGCAATTCGTACATAATAAGTTTCCATTGAAATTAAATTCGATATGGTTATAGACCTGTCATCGCTGTCAGCCCTATTCCTCTTCCAACTTTGAAGATTCCGGTTTGGGTACATTGTATAATAGACTAGATACTCAGATATTATCCCATTCGGCTGTGTGGGTGGAGACCAGTGTACATTTATTATCTGAGGTGATACAACACGAATGATTATATCTTGTGGACTATCACCTGGGATGTCTTCCAAAGTTTGAAATCTAACATCTACTGAAAACTCACTTTCCTTATCAGTGGATACTGCTTTTAACTTTAATCTATATTTAGTATATGGAGTAAGTTCTTCAACTATTGTTGTCCCACCATTAATATTATTTTTGATTTTACGCCATAGATTCTTTGAACTATCCAGTGAATATATAGCATAAGTTACATTAAGCTGTGAATTATGAGATTTCCATTGCATAGTGGCAGAACGTGAACCAATTTCACTTACAGATATATCCACAGGAGGGTTTGGTTTTGGAGACACAATCACATCAATCGTTTTAGTCGCAAACTCTCCTTTATAATTTGTAGCTTTGCATGTAAAACTTGATGTTTTAGTTGGGCGTCGGCTTAATGTTTGCTGGCCTTGTGTTTTTCCAGCAATACTATAGTCACTGGTGGAATCTAACCATTCCACTGCGGGTATGGGGTTTCCTATTGCTTTACATGTGACTGTGAAATCGCCATCATCATTGGTATTGATGGTGAGAACTGTAGGTTCTGTAATAGTTGGTTTTGACGAGGCTTGTTTTACTGTAAGACGAACACCAGTCGATATTGAACTTCCATGCTGATTCATAACAAGACATTGGTACTTTCCTATATCCATTGTATTAACGTTATAGATTGTCAACATACCGTTATTAGTGGTATTAATGCTGTAACGACTTTGATGTTGAGGCTGTATGGGCTCTCCGTTAAAGAACCACTCAAAATGCGTACCAATATCACCATGGTAACCGCATGGAATTTCTGTTTGTGTATTTGCAATTGCCATCTTGGTAGTCATGGTGTTTAGCATTTTTGGAAATCCTTGGGGGATCTGTGAGGCACTCAGTACTGTCAGCAATGCTGAAACATCTGTTGATGGTAGACTCGGATCACTACTCTTTATCACACATGTATAAACAGCTGTGTCCTTTTTATATTTAACATGTGAGAACCACAAGACTTCACCAGCCCCATTATTAAATTCTTGCTTGAGAGTTGTCAACTCAGAAAGATCCAAATCTCCAGCGGTATGATCACTACTCACTTTATTCCACTCAAAACTATATCGATTATGTATACCACTTGTAGGCGGCGCTTGGCACACCAATGGAATTGTTGAATTTTCCAGAACTTTTCTGTCGTGCATTCGTATTCCAGTATTATCTTCAGCAATGGATAGTCTTGATGAAAAAAATAACATTATCAATAAAGTTATAAACATGATTAATGATTGGCAGTATATATTATAGTATCTTTGAATAACTAAAACAATTAACGGTAGCGTTTAACCGATAAATTAAATATAGTGCTAGTGCAACATTATAGGCCTAATATTTAATTCAGAATCAAAATCGTATTAAATACCTGCCTAACACTGTAAGAAGAAGTGGAACGTTAAACGTGATATACGATAATCTGATAATTTACATTCAAACAAATTTCTAATCCGCTAATTAAATAATTACATGGCTTACATCTTCAGATTTACATACTAAGCAGCTGTCAGTCCGGTTGCAAGTTAAACATTAGATAGACAGATCAATAGATCTCAATGTCTGAATGTAGTTTTAAGGCAAATATATACCATGATTGATACTCGTGAATCTTACCTTATCTATAATAGAAATTAAAAAAAAATACATTACTTAAACTACAGCAGTACAGAACTATGAACTATATCATATCATTACTGACATGATATCGCTTGGCCTACATGCCCATGCACCATGATCAGCCTAATCAGCTAACGAGCGCGATAATACTGGCAGACCAACAAACAAAACCGCACCAAGAATTACTCAGAAAGAAAAGATAATCACGAAGAAAAGTTATTGACTGTCCTCTCCTCGTTGCTGCGTTGTCTGATCTGATTAAATCAGGAGGTTGTCAAGCACGGATCAGCGGATAGCTCTATGGCGTTGGGATTGCATTGCCGGGTGCTACTGGGTATCTATCGCAGTATCATACACTGGTACACCATGCGTGTAGGCTACCATACGTATCATTACGATATCGGTCTGTACCATACCATCCTGCATCTAAAGATCTTGTGTCCTCAACGCCTCAACACTGCAACAGTGGGAGCCGAACAAGAACTCTCATACAGTTTACGGGGCGATATGCAAGAATTTCGAGCTAAAATTACCATTGGACTATCCCCGCCAATGGCAAAATATATATACTGATATAATACACAAAATTTATCAGATTAGACTCTCATCACTTATTAGCTTATGCCTGTATGCAGTTATGGTTGGGGTTACATAATACATTTTGGTTTACGCCGCCACTCTACACGAATTGCCCTTATATATAACTGTAGGCCTATAGCTGTTGTATAGACCCTGCCATATAGAGACATTTCTGTATACAGGTATATTACTATTACAGTACAAACGTTTTTTATTATTTTACTGTCTGGCATCTGACTGTAGATTATAATGCCTGTACCGGTATGCAGGTATAAATGTGTATTCAATTCAAGTATTGGATGTACAGTACGTAAGTAGAAGTACGTCTGTACGTAGGTAGTATAAAGTTACAGAATAAAATTACTAATTACAGTACCGGTACCTATTTAATAAAATTCACGTAGAGCCTTATGCCTGTAGAAAGTTTCAAGTTATAAATGTATATTGGATGTAGGTACCTAAGTACGTACAGACGCAGGTAGTATAAAATTACAGTATATAATTCTGTAATTACAGTACCGGTACCTATTTAATTTATATTGCTTAAAATTTACAAATACAGAAATACCTAGCATGTGAGCTGCCTAGTACATATAACTGTATAACCTAACCTAGTAAGGTACCTTGATAATCTTGTAAATTATAAAATAAAATGTAAAATAATGTTAATTACTACTGGACAAATGCAGTCTACATAACATAATAAATCATTTGGCAACATTTTAAATTCTGCGATTTGGTGCCTGGAACTATTTGCTGTATTGCCTCTTACTATATGAATTACAGCGCTAAGCTATTAAGAAGAGCTCAGTGAATGTCTGTAGTACACAGTATGGTACTGATTACTATTAGTAGTCATTCTCTATGGAGCCCACAACCAATCCCAGTCCCTGGTTGCTATTTCTAACTGGGTTGGTTGGTCAGCATACAATCTATCTACTGGCACACTATAATAAGAAATAACTCTAGGAGGCCCACAGTGTATTTTAACTGGCATACACCGACACCCCCCCCCCCCCCCCCCCACACCCCCTTCACAAGCTTAGCCAGCAAAGAAATTGAACCACCCACTATATTTTCAATAAGAATAGTAGGCCAGTTGTTCCGGTGTATGGGTTTGTCATTGCCTCTATAGGTAGCCTACATACAGTGTATGCGTGCAGTAGCTTATGTGCTATTAATTAGGTACAATCACTTTAACATTAACAGTGTGTTGGGGGAGATATATTAAGGCTGGTTTAAGGGCTCTCTCTCTCTTTCCTTGCCAGTTTGAAGGTAGTAAGTATAAGTGCATCATATTTGGCACTAATATTATTGGCGCCTTATTTAAACTGCGTTCATATCTATTGACTCACCCACCGGAAATATTTTGCTTTCCAAGAACATATTTGTCTTATATTTAATGCGCATGACTCATTGTACAATTATTAATTGGTTAGCGATCTTGTGTGTAGTGGATTACTCAATAAGTTATCTCCCACTAACTCTTTATGATGGTCAGGTCATTCACTATTTGGCTCAAAATTGCCAAATTTCAAGGAAATTAATGTTTGCCGGAGTGCAAAGTTTGTTATTAATGAATAATTACAAATAATTAACAACAATGCAATCAGATATCAATTCATGAAACTTTAGCAAATTCCAAATAAGATGGGAAGGCCAGTGAAACATGTCGCATGTGATTATTTATTATCAAAAAAAAATGTTGATGCCTCTAATACAATAATTGTAATAACGCAATAAAAAATCATCCCTCTCCAGGGGAAAGATTCAACGCAAATAACAGCTGATTACTCTCAAAAATAAACTGTAACCTGTTCTATTGTGTTTGGTTTATTGTTTTGGTTAAAATAACGTGCCACTGTAACCTGCTCCTTTCCTTAAATTGAGTATTTAACATTGAGGCGGGATATTAATTCGCCAAGATGGGATTTGCGTAAGGTTTGCCCCCTGTCTCGAAAGGTTTTCTCGTCGAAATTTTATTGGAATTTTGTATTTGAAGATTTGTATTTCTTTAAATTACTCCTTATTAAGTGGTTTTTTTTATCTCTAATTTCTCTCTTATAACCTGTTTATCTCGTTTATTGTTTTAGCTAAATTCAGGATCAGTCCTTCTTTAAAATGAATTTTAATGAAAACCTGGTATTCTTCACATGGGGTAGATTGGCCAAGTATACCGAACTTCTGTTGTATTTTTCACTTTGCAGAATCTTTAAAGAAAAAGTTTTTTCTTTTCCTCGGCAGTAAGGCCAGGGAATACTCACAAAATCTGACAAAATCATGATTTGTCACACTGTAATGTTCTATTGCACACACAAGTATCTAAATAAGTAATTATATTTGGTTATTAAAAGTAAATAATTTTAACGATTTCTTCCACAGACGAGGACGCTGAACTGTCTGACGACGATGACGTTGATCTAGACGATGAGTGTATCTACAAAGCCACTCTTCAGAACTACAAGCTCCAGCTGGACGACGATGAACCTGTATCCACGGCAACCACCAATAAGATGGCCCAATTCGTCGCCGAAGCCTGCCAGTCCGGCGCCTCGGTCTGTCTCATTTGCATCGAGTCTACCAAACATCGACAGGCCGTCTGGAGCTGCTCCCTCTGCTACTGTCTCCTCCATCTCTCCTGTGTCCAGCAGTGGGCTCGCGACTCGATGGCTCAAGCCCAGCTTCGAGCTCGCTCGGCCAACTCGCTGGAAGTGGCGACTGCGTCGTGGCGTTGCCCCAAGTGTCGCCATAGTTACGGGAAGTCGGAAGTCCCCGACGTTTACCGATGTTACTGCGGTGCGGCTCCGGATCCGGCCTTCCAACCCTGGTTGGTTCCCCACTCGTGCGGCTCGGTCTGCGATCGGGCCTTGCTACCCGGCTGCGAGCACCGCTGTCTGCTGCTCTGCCATCCTGGGCCCTGTCCCCCCTGTCCCAAGGTTGTATCTGTGGGTTGTCATTGTGGGAGAGGGGGTTCTACAGTCCGGCGGTGTTCCGATAAGGATTGGTCGTGCGGGCAGACCTGCGAGCGGTTGTTGGCTTGCGGACAACACAAGTGCCAACGGGCGTGTCATTCGGGAGAGTGCACCCCTTGTAGTAAACAAGGTAGGTTTATTGTAATACAGGTTCCTTGGATACTGAAATTATTGCTCTAAACTGAATGCTGCGTCTACTAAGTACTAGTTAAAATAGTATATCAAATAGTACTGTATTTCAAGATGACCCCCCCCCCCCCCCCCCCCTCTTTCGGTGTCGTTCTTTAAATATACTAGTTTTCAATAATTTATTGTACATTTTTATTTATATGTATGTTGGTATAAATATAAAAGCACGGATCCGCACATTGCATAATAAATCCTGAAAAAAATTCGATCATGATAAATGTTATAATCCTATTCTTTATGCCCACGTTTACGGATAAATTTATTGGCTGTACAAACTGAATGCAATATGTGAAGTGTGTAACACACCGCAGAAAGCATAGGAAAGAAAACAAATCGAGCTATATAAATTAACAATTAATATTCCATGTTGGTTGGGGTGTGTGTGTATTCTAGTTTATATTCTGCACTCCCACTCCATGTTGTTTATGTACAACTGTTACTGTACAGTGTACAGTACCAGGCTGAGTACAGTGTGAGTGTACATATAAATAACTACACCATACGATGGTATTAAATCATGTAGTAGTAATAAAATATCCACTAAATACAAATAGGTTTTGTATTTCACTCACTGAATACATGTCCTACACTCAGATATGGGGGGGGGGGGGGGGGGGGGGGGCAGCTGGACGCAATAAAAATTCTTCCCTCTCCATGCCATGCTATTACACCTATGGTACTAACTGTATTATAGTACCGTAATAAGGTGA
>JAUCBJ010006314.1:0-13466 GCA_032718475.1 Nemertoderma westbladi | reverse complement strand
GTACCATTAATCAACCTGTCGTTCTGTGGGGCGAGCCACGAAGTGAGTGAGCCTTAGCGTAGGGGTATCATTAATCTACCTGTCGTTCTGTAGCTATTTTTTGGAGTGTTCAATTTTAAACGTTAATAACTCGGCCAATCCTTGATGAAATCTATCCAAACTTGGTAGACATGTTGTTTGGCAAACGTTTAGACATTTTCCAAGTAGAATTTACGTGTGGCCTTCGAAAAGCTAAGATAAATGCAGTTAATTAGGTAATTAATTCATTGCGGTAAAAAACAGCATTTTCAAGTTTTTTAACGGAAATTAATTATTTTATAGTATAATATATAAATAATTATACTTAAAATTTATACAGCTGTAATCCCCATACCCCATTACATTATAGTTTTAATTAGTTCAAGTGATTTTAATTAATTTTAATTTTTTTAATAATTGTGTCTTTAATTGATCTAAAGTAATTAAAACGGCATAAAAAATCGATTCTCATTAAATACTGCTCATTTATTGGTTAACATCCAAGTTGGAGAGTGAGATCTAATTGAAGAGTTATCAAAAAAGAAAGACAGGCATCTGGCTGTTATCTCCTTTTGACTTCTTCAAGGCCTTTGATTCAGTCTCCCGCTCACGTATTATTTTCAGCATACTTTCATTATATGGGATTCCTGATGAAATTATTGCAGCAATCAGATCAGTATACGATGGTTCGACAACATTTGTTTCTACTGTTGACGGTGACACAGAACCATTTGTTAAGTGTTATGGGGCGTCCTCCAGGGAGACACACTTGCACCATTCTTGTTCATAATTGTGGTTGACTATGTTATACGCATGTCTTAGATCATATAATGATGATGGGGTGATGATAACTCCACCTACTGGCTCCAGAAGTCGAGGAAATCCTGCCAAATACCTAACTGATCTAGACTTTGCTGATGACTTAGGAGTACTCTCAGAATCACTAGAGGGAGCCCAACGGCTCCTCAGCTCATTAGAACATGCTGCTTCTAGTGTTGGTCTTTTTATTAACTCCAGAAAGACCAAAATTTTGACAGTTAACTTTGAAAGTCCTCAGCAAGTCTCTGATCGGATGAGCATAAGCTCAAAGGATGGTATGCTTGAGCATGTGGACGACTTCTGTTACCTGGGATCATCGATCCGGAAGTCAGGTGAGGACCTTCGAATACGTAAGGGAAAGGCATGGGCAGCCTTGAATAGGCTTTCCAGGATTTGGAAGTCACAGAGAATTAATCGGAAACTTAAGGTCCGATTATTTAGAGCAGCAGTAGTTCCAGTACTCCTCTATGGGAGTCCATGCTGGGCTCTAACTGCTGAGGACACCAAATCTCTGGATGGTACATTCACAAGAATGCTACGCCGGGTTCATTGTGTCAAGTACAATGCACACATCTCCAACCAGACACTATATAACATTGGAGGTGTCTCATTGGTTCCCCCAAGCTTGACACTAGAACAAAATCGCCTCCGCTTTGCAGGACATTGCTTTCGCCGTGAGGACCAGCCAGTGCATAATCTTGTACTTTGGCAGCCTCATGGAGTGAATAAGCATGGTGGACAGCCCATGACTTTCTTGAGACGCATCTTAAAGGACACTGGCCTTGAAGATGCGGATGATCTAGCAAATGTCATGGGTGATAGGGAGTTGTGGCGGTGCAATTTTGTCGACAAGCCGGCACAGCATTCTTAAAAATGCAGCTGCAATGCAGCATGCCGATCCTATCCTAGATCCAAGTTGGCTGGGTGCTGGTACATATGATGGGAAGGATGTGTGTGTAGAACAGCCAGATGCTCTTCAATGGGAATGCGAGTGGAGGGGGTTATATGTAACTAACCACACGTACACGGCAGGTAGAGATATTTCCAGCTAGCTTAACGAGATGGAAACCTGCCTTCCCTACTATTCAGTCTATTATCGTGTTATTGCGTGTTAGACAGATCTCATTTAATAATTGTCAGTCAATAACATTACCACTGCAGAAGGCTTATATCCATAATTATTTATAATTATTAATATTTATAATTAATTATTTATTTATTAATTATTTCTAAATTAATTATTTGAATATCATTACAGCATCGACTGCATTTAGTACTGCGTTGGTTATATTCCTGAAAACCATACCTGGATTGGCATATTGAATTTATTGATAGTTATAAAGATCGTCAGTCTGCGTTTAGGAAATATATTTAAATACAAAACAGGACGAGCGCAACGACGCTTATAATAATTAAGACGAGTACTGCGTTGATTATATTCCTATAAATCATTCCTCATATCGCAGATTACACGTATAGATACTGTAGTTATAAAGATTGTCAGTCAACGTTTAGGAAATATATTTAAATACAATACAGGACGAGCACAACGAGGCTTATAATGAAGACGAGTACTGCGTTGACTATATTATTATATAAACCACCTGGCTTCACATATTGAACGGATTCGTAGTTATTATTATTATAAAGGTAGTTAGTCAGTGGTTAAGAAATATATTTAAATACAAAACAGGACGAACTCAACGAGGCTTATAATGAAGACGAGTACTGCGTTTATTATATTCCAATAAACCACCGTGCGTATTGAACGTGCGATTGGAAATAAGTTCGTGCTACCCTTCCGGGGGTGGTAGATGTCGCGATTATGTATTGGTGGGTGGGAAGGGGGCGGGGGGAGGGGGGTGCAGATTAAAAGGGCTGAACACGTTCTGTCTCCCTTTCTTTGATTGATTGGCGGTGTGGGTAAATTTCTCCAATACTTTTTTTGTGATACACTCGCTCAATTTTAATTTGTCTCTCATAACTGGGCCACGTGCTGCGCGAAGGCCCCACGAACTTGTAGTACTGTATCTACATATAATCCAGGGTGTGGTATCCGTGTTGCCTACTTACTGTAGATAGAGTAAATTATTCACGGAGTTTAATGAGTTTGTACAGGTACATAGTTGTATGTAAATTACACTATAGGGAGTTAATCTGAAAATTTAACATCTCGTAGAGTAAAACCTGCAATAAATTGTGATAATACGTTGACCCCACCCACATGTCACATGTGACTAAAACGCATCCAGGTGCATTAAGGATCCATTCCATAGTCCCTAATATATACTGGATACAGGAAGAATAACTAAAAAGTAAGACGGCTATCAAACATAGAGTAGGCCCTATTAGGCCTACACTTTGTAATTCCGTTATTGTTTGAGACATGTTATGAAATAATTTTGGAACAGGTGGCGACATCTCATTAAAATGCTCACACTTGGTTTTGATGACAAAGGATCGGGCCGTGTTATACTCCAGGGATTAGCTGGGAGAATCGCGTCATTAGTCGTGCGTGACACTTGTCCACCTTGATGCCTTCATAGCTTCTGCTGAGAATCAGCTCATATCCCGAGACACAAACGATTGAGTTTCCTTAGAAATAAAAATTCCCGAACGGCCCGGTAAGTAACCGACCGTTTATTTCAGATGTTCTTTGTATAAACATTAAATCTATAAACATATCGATGTATAAGTTTGTTGAAAATAATTGAAGGGGATTCTGGAAGGTGGGAATTCAAGTAGTCAGGCGGTTAATAAAAAAATTAAGAAATACTTTATTAATATAGGGAAAACTCAGAACAAACGAATCAAACCAAGAGTTTATTTCAGATCAAAGTTTTAAGAAATTAAAGAACAAAATGCTACTGCGGACGGGTTTCGAGTCCAGTAAATAAATAATAACACAGCTCCTGCGCCTGCCTGTTCTGTTTCGACTGAGCTAAAATTTCGCACTTTTGTAATATCATTAATTTAAAAGTAATACTACTAGGATCGGCATGCTGCATTGCAGCTGCATTTTTAAGAATGCTGTGCCGGCTTGTCAACAAAATTGCACCGCCACAACTCCCTATCACCCATGACATTTGCTAGATCATCCGCATCTTCAAGGCCAGTGTCCTTTAAGATGCGTCTCAAGAAAGTCATGGGCTGTCCACCATGCTTATTCACTCCATGAGGCTGCCAAAGTACAAGATTATGCACTGGCTGGTCCTCACGGCGAAAGCAATGTCCTGCAAAGCGGAGGCGATTTTGTTCTAGTGTCAAGCTTGGGGGAACCAATGAGACACCTCCAATGTTATATAGTGTCTGGTTGGAGATGTGTGCATTGTACTTCACACAATAATGACCCCATTAAAGACCCTATTAAAAGTAATAATAATGAGCGAAAGCGGTAGTATCCAAACCATCAGCCAACCCAAATATCCCTAGGCCAGTTGCCAAAATAAGTAACCTTAAGAGACTCTACCAGTCGGCTGTAAACATGACCTCATTAAGTAGTAACTTAGACAACACAAGAAAAGGTAGTCTAATGGACCACAATAGGAGGGTGCTCGTACAGTAGTTGCCATACTGCAGCTGTGTTTACAATGTCGAGTTATTGTAAAATCCCTTATTTCATCCTTTGGACATTTATAAAGTGTTTAATTTATGGTAATTCCCAAGTACACAAACTACAGTACTAAAGAGCTACAGTATTTGATTAGAATAAATACCCCCCTCACTACTGTGGGGCGAGCGACGAAAGTAAGCGAGCTTAGCATACAGGTACCACTAACTCAATCGGTGTGTCTGTTGCTCTGTTGTTCTGTTGATTTGTTGCTCTGTTGTTCTGTTGTGAGTTAATAACTCAGCCAAATCTCGATAAAATATATTCAAACTTGGTACATATGTAGTCTGGCAAAAGTTTAGAAATTTTCCAGTTTGAATTTGCATGGGGTCTTCGTGTGGCATCTGTGTAACTGTCTTGCAGTTATAATAAACTTATCTATCCAAAAATTATTAGGCTTGGCATCAGCTGGTTGCTAGGAGACTGCAGGATATATCAGGTTGGTTTGAAATTTAGCAATATCGGTACAATGCAGCAATAATGTGGCCTTGGGAAGTGTGGTCGGCCTATTTTACTTTTCCTACTTTGCCTACTTTACTATTCAGCCATATCATGTACCGATACGGTACGGTACCTTAATCTTATTAAACATATGTTTTACAGTATGGTACCGGTCAGCCGGTACTGTTACAGTGGTACAGAGTTACCGCTACCGTCTTCAGGTCGTTGGTGCCACCCACCAATCGGCTCGGCAACGGCAACCATGCAGCCATGGAAGTTTTTAAATTATGCGGACTTAAGACAGACTGACATGTTGTCAGGTTGTACCAGCTGACCTTTATTCCATGTTCCGGTATCCACTACTGCACTAGGTACCCCAACAGCCCAATACTGCAATACCTGAATACTGATTTTTTTGTGATACAGTCGCTCAATTTAAATTTGTATCTAATAACTGACCCTCGTCCTGCGCGATGGCCCCACGAACGTGTTCATCTGCTAGTGCTCTAGTGACGCCTGATCCACCCAATTAGGTAGTTGAAGTATTATCTGCTGATGCTCAAGGTATCTTCTCCCTGTTTTAAACAACAACATAACTCAACAATATTGAAATGTTAGCTCTATATTAATCCCCTGGAATTTGCACTCCTTTCCAAATTACTTGACTAAATAATAATTCCCTGTTTTCAATATAATTTGGCTAAAAACCCTAATATTTCTTAATGAAGTTAAAAAGAAAACTGGCGCAACTAACACTCAAATTACTTTAAGGTACTGCATAATTTTTAATACTAGCTTGCTAATGCATCACAAAGTCAATGGCGCAAAATGACAGCAAACACCAACTGTGTGATTATTGGGTTTGAAGGATTAATTTAATTTAATTTAAACATTAAGTTACAGTAGCAGGTTACAGTGGAATTTTTTTTTAACAAAAACTAGACTTTATTTCACTTGCGGTCAATTTGCGGTGAAGATTACTATTTTAACTTGCATGCTGTCAATGTGCGCCACTATCTGGCATCATAATATTATAAGCATAAAATAATGTTAGGCAGTTCTGTACTCTGAGTTCTCATCTTGTGTGCCACAGTAACGAAGCCCCGCCTTAAACATTCTTGCCAAGATCTGACAAGAATCCTCAATTACTAACAAGAATTAATCATTTTATTCCATCATAATCCTTTTTTGATAACTCATATATTTTCCTTCTCGGTGGTCCCATTTGGGCAGTGCCAAAATAGGCTCCATGGTCCCACGACCTTTACGGAACCCATTATAATTTCCACGTAGCAGCCTCTCAATGGGATCCCTGATGCGATTTAATAGAATTCTATTGTAAAGCTTTGCAGCAATCGAGATCAATGAGATTCCTAGAAAAGAAACATGGATTGTTAGGTTGCCCTACTTGGGAACTGGCACCACCTTATTTGTTTTCATTTCTTGTGGGACTCTTGTCGTTCTGTACATGTCTACTATGATAGGATAAATGAACTCCAAGACAAGCCAAGCCAATGTCTCTCAATAACCTCCAAGACCCACAAAGTCTTGGTGACTCTTGGCCACTCCAGACAAAGCCCACCAATAATTACTAAGAATTCAATGCATTCAAACCGCAACTATTGGAGACTCTTGAGAAGAGTTGGCCAATGATTGTGCCAAGTTGGTAAAATGATATGGAAATTGTAAAAAGTACTGTAGGTTAGTAGGCTACTAAAAGTACTGTAGGTTAGTAGGCTACTAAAAGTACTGTAGGTTAGTAGGTTAGTAGGCTATTAAAAGTACTGTAGGTTAGTAGGCTACTAAAAGTACTGTAGGTTAGTAGGTTAGTAGGTTAGTAGGCTATTAAAAGTACTGTAGGTTAGTAGGCTACTAAAAGTACTGTAGGTTAGTAGGTTAGTAGGCTACTAAAAGTACTGTAGGTTAGTAGGCTACTAAAAGTACTGTAGGTTAGTAGGCTACTAAGAGTACTGTAGGTTAGTAGGTTAGTAGGCTACTAAAAGTACTGTAGGTTAGTAGGTTAGTAGGCTACTAAAAGTATTTTAGGTTAGTAGGTTAGTAGGTTAGTAGGCTACTAAAAGTACTGTAGGTTAGTAGGTTAGTAGGTTAGTAGGCTACTAAAAGTACTGTAGGTTAGTAGGTTAGTAGGTTAGTAGGCTACTAAAAGTACTGTAGGTTAGTAGGCTACTAAAAGTATTTTAGGTTAGTAGGTTAGTAGGCTACTAAAAGTACTGTAGGTTAGTAGGCTACTAAAAGTACTGTAGGTTAGTAGGCTACTAAAAGTATTTTAGGTTAGTAGGTTAGTAGGCTACTAAAAGTACTGTAGGTTAGTAGGCTACTAAAAGTATTGTAGGTTAGTAGGCTACTAAAAGTACTGTAGGTTAGTAGGTTAGTAGGCTACTAAGAGTACTGTAGGTTAGTAGGCTACTAAAAGTACTGTAGGTTAGTAGGCTACTAAAAGTACTGTAGGTTAGTAGGCTACTAAAAGTATTTTAGGTTAGTAGGTTAGTAGGCTACTAAAAGTACTGTAGGTTAGTAGGTTAGTAGGCTACTAAAAGTACTGTAGGTTAGTAGGCTACTAAAAGTATTTTAGGTTAGTAGGTTAGTAGGCTACTAAAAGTACTGTAGGTTAGTAGGCTACTAAAAGTACTGTAGGTTAGTAGGCTACTAAAAGTACTGTAGGTTAGTAGGCTACTAAAAGTATTTTAGGTTAGTAGGTTAGTAGGCTACTAAAAGTACTGTAGGTTAGTAGGTTAGTAGGCTACTAAAAGTACTGTAGGTTATTAGGCTACTAAAAGTACTGTAGGTTAGTAGGCTACTAAAAGTACTGTAGGTTAGTAGGCTAGTAGGTTAGTAGGCTACTAAAAGTACTGTAGGTTAGTAGGTTAGTAGGCTAGTAGGTTAGTAGGTTAGTAGGTTAGTAGGTTAGTAGGTTAGTAGGCTAGTAGGTTAGTAGGTTAGTAGGTTAGTAGGTTAGTAGGTTAGTAGGTTAGTAGGCTAGTAGGTTAGTAGGTTAGTAGGTTAGTAGGTTAGTAGGTTAGTAGGTTAGTAGGCTACTAAAAGTACTGTAGGTTAGTAGGTTAGTAGGCTACTAAAAGTACTGTAGGTTAGTAGGTTAGTAGGCTACTAAAAGTACTGTAGGTTAGTAGGCTACTAAAAGTACTGTAGGTTAGTAGGCTAGTAGGTTAGTAGGCTACTAAAAGTACTGTAGGTTAGTAGGTTAGTAGGCTACTAAAAGTACTGTAGGTTAGTAGGCTACTAAAAGTACTGTAGGTTAGTAGGCTAGTAGGTTAGTAGGCTACTAAAAGTACTGTAGGTTTGTAGGCTACTAAAAGTACTGTAGGTTAGTAGGCTAGTAGGTTAGTAGGCTACTAAAAGTACTGTAGGTTAGTAGGTTAGTAGGCTACTAAAAGTACTGTAGGTTAGTAGGCTACTAAAAGTACTGTAGGTTAGTAGGCTACTAAAAGTACTGTAGGTTAGTAGGCTACTAAGAGTACTGTAGGTTAGTAGGCTACTAAAAGTACTGTAGGTTAGTAGGTTAGTAGGCTACTAAAAGTACTGTAGGTTAGTAGGCCACTAAAAGTACTGTAGGTTAGTAGGTTAGTAGGCTACTAAAAGTACTGTAGGTTAGTAGGCCACTAAAAGTACTGTAGGTTAGTAGGTTAGTAGGCTATTAAAAGTACTGTAGGTTAGTAGGCCACTAAAAGTACTGTAGGTTAGTAGGTTAGTAGGCTACTAAAAGTACTGTAGGTTAGTAGATTAGTAGGTTAGTAGGCTACTAAAAGTACTGTAGGTTAGTAGGTTAGTAGGCTACTAAAAGTACTGTAGGTTAGTAGGCTACTAAAAGTACTGTAGGTTAGTAGGCTACTAAAAGTACTGTAGGTTAGTAGGCTACTAAAAGTACTGTAGGTTAGTAGGCTACTAAAAGTACTGTAGGTTAGTAGGCTACTAAAAGTATTTTAGGTTAGTAGGTTAGTAGGCTACTAAAAGTACTGTAGGTTAGTAGGTTAGTAGGCTACTAAAAGTACTGTAGGTTATTAGGATACTAAAAGTACTGTAGGTTAGTAGGCTACTAAAAGTACTGTAGGTTAGTAGGCTAGTAGGTTAGTAGGCTACTAAAAGTACTGTAGGTTAGTAGGTTAGTAGGCTACTAAAAGTACTGTAGGTTAGTAGGCTACTAAAAGTACTGTAGGTTAGTAGGCTACTAAAAGTACTGTAGGTTAGTAGGCTAGTAGGTTAGTAGGCTACTAAAAGTACTGTAGGTTAGTAGGCTACTAAAAGTACTGTAGGTTAGTAGGCTACTAAAAGTACTGTAGGTTAGTAGGCTAGTAGGTTAGTAGGCTACTAAAAGTACTGTAGGTTAGTAGGTTAGTAGGCTACTAAAAGTACTGTAGGTTAGTAGGCTACTAAAAGTACTGTAGGTTAGTAGGCTACTAAAAGTACTGTAGGTTAGTAGGCTACTAAAAGTACTGTAGGTTAGTAGGCTACTAAAAGTACTGTAGGTTAGTAGGCTACTAAAAGTATTTTAGGTTAGTAGGTTAGTAGGCTACTAAAAGTACTGTAGGTTAGTAGGTTAGTAGGCTACTAAAAGTACTGTAGGTTAGTAGGCTACTAAAAGTACTGTAGGTTAGTAGGCTACTAAAAGTACTGTAGGTTAGTAGGCTAGTAGGTTAGTAGGCTACTAAAAGTACTGTAGGTTAGTAGGCTACTAAAAGTACTGTAGGTTAGTAGGCTACTAAAAGTACTGTAGGTTAGTAGGCTAGTAGGTTAGTAGGCTACTAAAAGTACTGTAGGTTAGTAGGCTAGTAGGTTAGTAGGCTACTAAAAGTACTGTAGGTTAGTAGGTTAGTAGGCTACTAAAAGTACTGTAGGTTAGTAGGCTACTAAAAGTATTTTAGGTTAGTAGGTTAGTAGGCTACTAAAAGTACTGTAGGTTAGTAGGCTACTAAAAGTACTGTAGGTTAGTAGGCTACTAAAAGTACTGTAGGTTAGTAGGCTACTAAAAGTACTGTAGGTTAGTAGGCTACTAAAAGTACTGTAGGTTAGTAGGCTACTAAAAGTACTGTAGGTTAGTAGGCTACTAAAAGTACTGTAGGTTAGTAGGCTACTAAAAGTATTTTAGGTTAGTAGGTTAGTAGGCTACTAAAAGTACTGTAGGTTAGTAGGTTAGTAGGCTACTAAAAGTACTGTAGGTTATTAGGATACTAAAAGTACTGTAGGTTAGTAGGTTAGTAGGCTACTAAAAGTACTGTAGGTTAGTAGGTTAGTAGGCTACTAAGAGTACTGTAGGTTAGTAGGCTACTAAAAGTACTGTAGGTTAGTAGGCTAGTAGGTTAGTAGGCTACTAAAAGTACTGTAGGTTAGTAGGTTAGTAGGCTACTAAAAGTACTGTAGGTTAGTAGGCTACTAAAAGTACTGTAGGTTAGTAGGCTAGTAGGTAAGTAGGCTACTAAAAGTACTGTAGGTTAGTAGGCTACTAAAAGTACTGTAGGTTAGTAGGCTACTAAAAGTACTGTAGGTTAGTAGGCTAGTAGGTTAGTAGGCTACTAAAAGTACTGTAGGTTAGTAGGTTAGTAGGCTACTAAAAGTACTGTAGGTTTGTAGGCTACTAAAATTACTGTAGGTTAGTAGGCTAGTAGGTTAGTAGGCTACTAAAAGTACTGTAGGTTAGTAGGTTAGTAGGCTACTAAAAGTACTGTAGGTTAGTAGGCTACTAAAAGTACTGTAGGTTAGTAGGCTACTAAAAGTACTGTAGGTTAGTAGGCTACTAAGAGTACTGTAGGTTAGTAGGCTACTAAAAGTACTGTAGGTTAGTAGGTTAGTAGGCTACTAAAAGTACTGTAGGTTAGTAGGCCACTAAAAGTACTGTAGGTTAGTAGGTTAGTAGGCTACTAAAAGTACTGTAGGTTAGTAGGCCACTAAAAGTACTGTAGGTTAGTAGGTTAGTAGGCTATTAAAAGTACTGTAGGTTAGTAGGCCACTAAAAGTACTGTAGGTTAGTAGGTTAGTAGGCTACTAAAAGTACTGTAGGTTAGTAGATTAGTAGGTTAGTAGGCTACTAAAAGTACTGTAGGTTAGTAGGTTAGTAGGCTACTAAAAGTACTGTAGGTTAGTAGGCTACTAAAAGTACTGTAGGTTAGTAGGCTACTAAAAGTACTGTAGGTTAGTAGGCTACTAAAAGTACTGTAGGTTAGTAGGTTAGTAGGCTACTAAAAGTACTGTAGGTTAGTAGGCTACTAAAAGTACTGTAGGCTAGTAGGTTAGTAGGCTACTAAAAGTACTGTAGGTTAGTAGGCTACTAAAAGTACTGTAGGTTAGTAGGCTACTAAAAGTACTGTAGGTTAGTAGGCTACTAAGAGTACTGTAGGTTAGTAGGCTAGTAGGTTAGTAGGCTACTAAAAGTACTGTAGGTTAGTAGGTTAGTAGGCTACTAAAAGTACTGTAGGTTAGTAGGTTAGTAGGCTACTAAAAGTACTGTAGGTTAGTAGGCTACTAAAAGTACTGTAGGTTAGTAGGCTACTAAAAGTACTGTAGGTTAGTAGGCTACTAAGAGTACTGTAGGTTAGTAGGCTACTAAAAGTACTGTAGGTTAGTAGGTTAGTAGGCTACTAAAAGTACTGTAGGTTAGTAGGCCACTAAAAGTACTGTAGGTTAGTAGGTTAGTAGGCTATTAAAAGTACTGTAGGTTAGTAGGCCACTAAAAGTACTGTAGGTTAGTAGGTTAGTAGGCTACTAAAAGTACTGTAGGTTAGTAGATTAGTAGGTTAGTAGGCTACTAAAAGTACTGTAGGTTAGTAGGTTAGTAGGCTACTAAAAGTACTGTAGGTTAGTAGGCTACTAAAAGTACTGTAGGTTAGTAGGCTACTAAAAGTACTGTAGGTTAGTAGGCTACTAAAAGTACTGTAGGTTAGTAGGCCACTAAAAGTACTGTAGGTTAGTAGGTTAGTAGGCTATTAAAAGTACTGTAGGTTAGTAGGCCACTAAAAGTACTGTAGGTTAGTAGGTTAGTAGGCTACTAAAAGTACTGTAGGTTAGTAGATTAGTAGGTTAGTAGGCTACTAAAAGTACTGTAGGTTAGTAGGTTAGTAGGCTACTAAAAGTACTGTAGGTTAGTAGGCTACTAAAAGTACTGTAGGTTAGTAGGCTACTAAAAGTACTGTAGGTTAGTAGGCTACTAAAAGTACTGTAGGTTAGTAGGTTAGTAGGCTATTAAAAGTACTGTAGGTTAGTAGGCCACTAAAAGTACTGTAGGTTAGTAGGTTAGTAGGCTACTAAAAGTACTGTAGGTTAGTAGATTAGTAGGTTAGTAGGCTACTAAAAGTACTGTAGGTTAGTAGGTTAGTAGGCTACTAAAAGTACTGTAGGTTAGTAGGCTACTAAAAGTACTGTAGGTTAGTAGGCTACTAAAAGTACTGTAGGTTAGTAGGCTACTAAAAGTACTGTAGGTTAGTAGGTTAGTAGGCTACTAAAAGTACTGTAGGTTAGTAGGCTACTAAAAGTACTGTAGGTTAGTAGGCTACTAAAAGTACTGTAGGTTAGTAGGCTACTAAAAGTACTGTAGGTTAGTAGGCTACTAAAAGTACTGTAGGTTAGTAGGCTACTAAAAGTACTGTAGGTTAGTAGGCTACTAAAAGTACTGTAGGTTAGTAGGCTACTAAAAGTACTGTAGGTTAGTAGGCTAGTAGGTTAGTAGGCTACTAAAAGTACTGTAGGTTAGTAGGTTAGTAGGCTACTAAAAGTACTGTAGGTTAGTAGGTTATTAGGCTACTAAAAGTACTGTAGGTTAGTAGGTTAGTAGGCTACTAAAAGTACTGTAGGTTAGTAGGTTAGTAGGCTACTAAAAGTACTGTAGGTTAGTAGGTTATTAGGCTACTAAAAGTACTGTAGGTTAGTAGGCTACTAAAAGTACTGTAGGTTAGTAGGTTAGTAGGCTACTAAGAGTACTGTAGGTTAGTAGGCTACTAAAAGTACTGTAGGTTAGTAGGCTACTAAAAGTACTGTAGGTTAGTAGGCTACTAAAAGTACTGTAGGTTAGTAGGCTACTAAAAGTACTGTAGGTTAGTAGGTTAGTAGGCTACTAAAAGTATTTTAGGTTAGTAGGTTAGTAGGCTACTAAAAGTACTGTAGGTTAGTAGGCTACTAAAAGTACTGTAGGTTAGTAGGCTACTAAAAGTATTTTAGGTTAGTAGGTTAGTAGGCTACTAAAAGTACTGTAGGTTAGTAGGCTACTAAAAGTACTGTAGGTTAGTAGGCTACTAAAAGTACTGTAGGTTAGTAGGCTACTAAAAGTACTGTAGGTTAGTAGGCTACTAAAAGTACTGTAGGTTAGTAGGTTAGTAGGCTACTAAAAGTACTGTAGGTTAGTAGGCTACTAAAAGTATTGTAGGTTAGTAGGCTACTAAAAGTACTGTAGGTTAGTAGGTTAGTAGGCTACTAAGAGTACTGTAGGTTAGTAGGCTACTAAGAGTACTGTAGGTTAGTAGGCTACTAAGAGTACTGTAGGTTAGTAGGTTAGTAGGCTACTAAAAGTACTGTAGGTTAGTAGGCTACTAAGAGTACTGTAGGTTAGTAGGCTACT
>JAUCBJ010006313.1:0-28939 GCA_032718475.1 Nemertoderma westbladi | reverse complement strand
AAATAATAGAACGAGGGCCGTAAAAGCTTTAAAGTGCTAATTATGAACAATGGCGAATCTAATTTTATTTATTTGTGGGGAATTACTGTATTTCTAGTTATGCACTTAAACTTTCTAGAACAACCTAATAATGACGCGGTGACATACTGGATATATTGGATATACCGGTACTGGAAATACATACAGTAGTAAAAGGTATGCCGGTGAGACATACTGAGAAATAATGTCACACTGTGATATAAAGCTGGAAAATATGTGGTGCGTGGTATGTAGTGCGAAATTAATTCCATACAAATAAATAAAATATTATTGCTAGGTCGAACATTTAAACTCCCAATTATTGTGTTTTAATTTATTGTTACGGGATTAAACCTATTGGCACTTCACCACCTCCGAAACCAATAAGCCACCTTATTAGCCATCAGCCATTTTACGGCAGTTATTTATCACCCACCAAACACCAATAAGGGGTTGCTATCTAATAAATTAAATTAAGGTATAGTAATTAATGCAATGCGGCCAAACAGTCACAATCACGTGTTGCGCTTGCGCAATATAGTGCCAATGTCGTACTGTACCTGTGCTATATTGTTTATCCATTGAGCATAGAGTGTTGTACAAGGGGCTAGTCGTTATATATTTATTGTACATTTGATATTGTACATCACTTGTTCAGCTGTAGTTCCTGCAGCAAAGACCCATTGTTATATTACTAACAAAGACTGACTTATAGTTTTCAACCTGTGCAGTACCACCATCCCGCACAATCCCGGACACGGGACATTAGATCTATCTGCAATACATTTACTAATATACTGAATAAATATGGAAGTTAAAGACGAAACTAGTAGAGTTTTCCTCAAGATCCAGAACTATAAGAACCCCTTTGTCCCAAAGCCGCTAACCTAGCTGCTGCCTTGAATTTATTAGTAGGCCTACAGTACGTGTTATTTAATTTAACAATTCCGTATCTACGCATTTTTAGTTACCATCTGTGACTGGAAATTGAACTGAAATGTATTTCTCAGATAGTTTTTACTGTATTAGTATTTTTACTGTAGCAAATAAGTATAGTTAGTGCGATGTGGAAAAACATCTTAAAGTTTATATACTGTAGAATCCGGAACATCATTAATGAAACCAGTAATATAAAGAACTATATAATGCTTCTGCTGTTATGTCCTTCCAGCCTTCTGTCTTAGCTTTCTGGTACCGGTACCAGTATTATAGGCCTATATTCCTGAATTCTATCCTGTCATATGATTAGCTAACATGTCTTCATCATGCAATATCTATGCAGCTGTTGGAAAGGGTTCCTTGAAACTAAAGAAAGACAGCGGTGTTAAAAAGAAAGCAAAACGAAAGGATAAACTGTTGGAGCGGATTACAGTTCGTAGAGCGCAAGCTACTGAGGTTTCCGTGGATACTGATAATGTAGTTACGGACCAGCAGGCTGACAGGGCCACGGACCTCCCAGATAGGACTCAAGCCCCAGTAGATACCAGAACAAAAGCTGAGATAGCGTTTTCTAAGATACAGGAGAAGAAACAGTGGGACAGGGTCCTAAAGAAAGCAGCGAATACTCATAAAGATAGAGTGGATCGGTTTAATAAACATCTGGATTCCTTAACAGAACATTACGATATACAGAAAGTCAGTTGGACTAAATAATATCAGTCTGACAGTGTGCCGGTGCCGGTGCCGAAAGTTTATATGTATTAGGCCTATATTCCAGCAATACACTACACAGTCCCCCCCCCCCCCCCCCCATGCCCCCTATGGCCTAATCAGATCAGCCCGGACCATCGTGGTCCAATAGGCTAATTCATTTCTTTCTAGTCATATATTTTTTATACTTGGGGGAAGCAGGAGGTGGGCTGTGCGTGCAGTGCATATACGAGTATTGATAGTGTAGTTGTTTTCATTCGTTGAGGTATTTTCGGTTTATTTTAAAATTAATTATTGCATCCTGGTACCGGTACTACTGTATCCGTATTGTATTTATTCAATGACTAGAGACGAGTCTACCGGCCCGATAAGGAACCAACTTTTTATTTCAAATAAAAGAGACAACTGGTAGACGTAACAAATTTGAATTCCTGTACTGGTTACAAATCTGAGCTTGTTTTTGGCAGGAATTATTCGCTCCTTAACAAATAATAAAAGTGGTTCATTATTAAACATTAATTTTACAGTTTTATATATTATGCTTCGATGTATAGAACCATGGAATACTAAATATAGATATAGATATATAGAATATATATAAATATATAGTTATAGTTATAAGATTATAGATATATAGGTTATAGATATAGTTATATATAAATATAGATATATAGTCTATATTTTTTTTCTTTGCTAAATAATAATGAATTGTTGACAAAATTATTAAAAATTATTAAAGTTATAACACAATTAAACAAAAATATACATAAAACAGAGACAAATTACAAAGGGGGCGGGGGGATAAGAGTTATAAGGGGGAGGGGAGATGGGATAGAGGGAGCGGGGAACGCAAGTGGAGGAGCCTAGGAGACGAGATCCAACAGACCCTCGTCCGTGGACCTAATCGATCCTAAGATCGAAGCGGCATTGCCGATCTGAATGGCAATGAGGAGCCTCTGTAGGAGGAATCGGTGCGACCGCGGCTCGTTGGTGACACTACGTATACGGTCGCCGATCTCCTTCAGGAAACTGCGAGTGGAAGAACCCGGACAGCCGTAGGTCTCAAAGGCAACCGGGGAGAAGATGTAGCCCCGGTCGACTAGCTCCCGGTATTTGGCTGTTTTCTTCTCCTCAGCCACCTCCGCAACGCGACCCCCAGCAGTCAGGGCAAGGTGTATGTGGCTGGGACAAAGGGGATCTACCACAGTCGCATCCCAAGTGACGGATTTACCATGTTTCCATGGAACCATGGTTACTCCGTCGACTCGCTTCCCACCACTCCTGCAGAGGCCTGGAGGTTCCAGCATAGCTGGGATCCTGCAGCTGGTCAACGCACGCTTAACCAGGTCATTGACCATGGCGTGGCGTGTGTGTCGCCCAGCGCTCCTCTTACAGGAGAGGCCATGGAGACCGTTGGGTGCGACTGGGTCGTCACAGCGGGCGCATTTGTGAGGCTCGGTGACTGGGCTACCAAGGCGTATTGCGACTGCTACTTGCAACTGCGCGCCTGTAAGTTTCAGGCCCAGCGAGCTGACCGGAATGGCCTCAAGCCAGCAACCCGACACATCGTTCGTGATACAATTTAGGCGCGCAGTATCGAGTGGCAGTGCCCCCTCGCGGATGGAAGCAAGGGACGCCTCGTGAACCAGCTGTATCAGGACACGTTGTATGGCGTCAGTGGAGGAAGTGGCAGGTGGTGTGGTGCCAGTGTGGGAAGTAACTGTGGATGTGGTGTCAGTGGGAGATCCCAAGTGACGGATTTACCATGTTTCCATGGAACCATGGTTACTCCGTCAACTCGCTTCCCACCACTCCTGCAGAGGCCTGGAGGTTCCAGCATAGCTGGGATCCTGCAGCTGGTCAACGTACGCTTAACCAGGTCATTGACCATGGCGTGGCGTGCGTGTCGCCCAGCGCTCCTCTTACAGGAGAGGCCATGGAGACCGTTGGGTGCGACTGGGTCGTCACAGCGGGCGCATTTGTGAGGCTCGGTGACCGGGCTACCAAGGCGTATTGCGACTGCTACTTGCAACTGCGCGCCTGTAAGTTTCAGGCCCAGCGAGCTGACAGGAATGGCCTCAAGCCAGCAACCAGACACATCGTTCGTGATACAATTTAGGCGCGCAGTATCGAGTGGCAGTGCCCCCTCGCGGATGGAAGCAAGGGACGCCTCATGAACCGGCTGTATCAGGACACGTTGTATGGCGTCAGTGGAGGAAGTGGCAGGTGGTGTGGTGCCAGTGTGGGAAGTAACTGTGGATGTGGTGTCAGTGGGAGAAGTGAGTGATGGTGTAGGTGCGGTGGCAGTGGGAACGTGAGTGTCTGTAACAGTTGGAAGTTGTGCGTCCCGCGCGGCGGTAGCGAGGGCAATCGCAGGATCGGGGTGGCTCCCGTCCGTTCTGAATAGGCGGCCTGAGAGATCGGAGCATGCAGCCCCTGAAGCAATGAAAGCGGAAGGAGCGAGCACGCATGCTGAACTGATCCCCAGGCCACCCATCCGAACTGGGAGACAGGCCTGGTCCCACGATTTACCCCCCATGTCACAGTTGGTGATCTCCTGGAGCGCTCCACGGAGCGTCCGATCATACTCCTTAAGGAGCTCCTGGTGTGTGAAACACGGGGCAGCCCGAAGGAAGTAGACCAGACGAGGGATGGCAAAAGCGTTCTTTAAAAGGTAGAACGCGTGGTGCGCATCCAGGAGAGGGAGTCGTTTGGCGAGGGTGGAGAGGTCGCTGATCTTATATTTAGTGATCTTTAGTGATTTAGTTATCTTATATTTTATTTAGGCCCTATATTTAGTATTCCATGATAGAACTAATTATGTAAAAATAAAATCATATTTAATACAATAATTCCTAAGAAATTCGATCTATTATTAGTTGCTTAATTCTAGAACAAAATCAACCTTCAAATAGTGAAGACCTCGTTTTGGAATTTCGAAACCATGCTGGTGCGATGCGCGATATCGCGTTTAGTTAATAAATTGAAAACTCTATCAATTTCACTATGCAATAATCACTACACAATTACTCCCTTTTCCCCCTTTCTCACCGTAATATTTATCTCTGATTATATCCAATATTACGACATATTTCCATCCCAGACATACTTAGCCGGCCTCACCCACAAATTCCAACCAATATTGCTGGTTACTCCCCTACAAATCACTGCAATCCAATGAAGGAGGGCGCTACACAACCTCCCTCCTTTCTCCCATTGGCCCCTTAGTATGCCAACCTCACCCACCTATTACTCTCACCTAGTTATTAACAAAGGAATAATTGATTACGTTCAAACTCTATTGCCGTTCATCAATAATTGGTTATTGGTCAGTCAAACAACCACGTATTAATTATATTTACATGGGTTGAACGTAAAATCACTGCACAGGAAAGACAAACTATGTTTAGGTGATAATTAGGGGTCAACTTCATATTGACCACACACCAGGTTTAAAAGGGGCCACATATGGATGGAAAAGTCAGTCCCAAAAACCAGCCTTCATAGTTGGCCGCCTCGACAGCTAGGGTGGCAGAGGGCGTCTTTGTTCCCAGGCCGGCCTTAGTGGGTTCGCGGTTGCTGGGAAGGTAAGACGATTCCGCCTAGGACTGAGAGAGCGCTGGCTAACCAGCCCCAGATGCACTATCGCCAAGTTCCAATAGCGTGAAGCTGTACCAAGTTTATTACGACGTTCTACGACTTTTTTCATAACCTTTTTTTGAGTGTATTTTTTAGCATAACCGAAACAACTAAAAATACTATATTTTCTGTATATTTTGGATTATTTTGATTATTTCGTGGCTATACTTTGGATCCTAACGGACCCAAAGCATCCCTCACCCGGCTCTCCTTTTTCCTCATCCCAGAGGTTTTTCTATGGTGTTACAGTACACTATTTTTATATGCCAGAAGGAAACAATATACAGTACATTTTGGGAAGAACATAAAATCACTGTGTTTTTGCACTATTTTTGAAGGGTTGTGGATGTCACTAAATAACAAGTCATTGAAGGACTGTGTTCTAGTGGAAAATATTTTATATCAGCCGGGAACCAAAACAATAAGGGAAAATATAGCACTCCTTGGAACTTTTAGAGATTCAAAGCCGTTTTAGGAGTATATCGTGTCAAGAAGCACGATAAATCCATTACAGTTATGGTTTGGTTACGCAATACTAAATAATTTTTAGTGTTAATTATATTAAATTATGTGTAAAAATGATTATCTGTTGTGTTTATTTTCGTATTTTTTTTGGTGTGACTCTAAATAAATGGTCGCCATTTTGTAAGTTTCTCTAGCATATCTTACCGCGCCGCAATGTAGATTGTGTTATACTATGTACAGACCCTACATAGTTAAAGCTTTGGTTTTATTAAAATTTCCAGTTTATTTAGATATACGAAACTCGCTACGGCTATTTGATAACCGCACTCGATGGCGTCGCGGCGGCAGAGGTACGCCACATCCTGGAGCACCCCCAGGTTGCAGGCACCAGGTACCAGACCCTCAAGGAGGCGCTAATCTCCGCCTACGCACAGACCCAGGCCTCCAAGGACAAAGAATTGCTGAACCTAACCGGCCTCGGTGACCGGAAGCCATCATCCTACTGGAGGTACTTGCAGTCGCTCTCTGACGGGAACGCCGACACCCTCCTGCACGCTTTGTTCGTCTCCCAGCTGCCCAAGGACATGGGTGCAATCGTTTCAACCACGGTCACTGACACCACCACTGGCGAAGATTTTGCAGCGATGTGCGACAAGGTATTAGAGGCCAAAGGTCAGCCCGGCATAAACGCTGTCAGTTCCGGCGGGGGGCGATGCGGCGGTGGACGAGGCGGTAACAATGGAGGTTTTGGAGGGAACAGGTATAACTCGGGGCAGTCGGGCTGAAGCGGCGGCGGTCGCCAACAGCAGGGACGCCCTTTCCCCTCCTCTTTCAACACAGTGGAGCTCTCCAATGGGCTGTGTTACTATCACAAAACCTTTGGACGCAGAGCGAACAGATGCAAAGGGGATGGCTGCCGTTTCTGCAGTAACATGAACGTGCTATATGAAGAGGGGTCCCCAGCGTACAACTCAATGGATGTAACAGAACTGCCGGGAAACGATTAGGCCGGCCGCTAATTATCGGAGCGGTCGGCACAAAGAAGAGGTATACGATGAGAATAGTAGACCGCGAACCGCGAACGTCAACGCCACGAACCCGAATCCTCAACTTCTGGTCGCAGCAAACGGCTCCAAGATACGAGCATGGGGCGAGTCTAACTTTGGTGTATCTCTCAGGTCCTCCACCGAGGGAGACAAACTCTTAACACACGATTTCATCGTCGCTGACGTCGCTGAGGCGATCCTCGGCGCCGATTTCTTCGCGTCATTTGGTTTCACAATCGACATGAGAGGACGCCAGCTCGTTAACCTCGACCACGGATACTCGGTGTATGGCACACCGGCCTCACTCTCTACCATCCTCGCCGGGCTCCGAGTTTCCTGGCTCTCCCGCTTTGACGCCATCTTGGCGGACTACCCCGAGGTGCTCGTCCCCCGCTTCGAGGTGGGAGCCCCTAACAAACACAGAGTAGAACATTACATACCGACCCACTGGCCGCCTGTGTTTGCCAGGGTGCGAAGATTGAACACAGACAAGTTAGCGGCGGCCAAGGCGGAGTTCGCGAAGATGGAAGCCGCCGGAATCATCCGCCCATCGTCCTCGCCTTGGGCCAGCCCATTACACATGGTACCGAAACCAGACGGGTCGTGGAGGCTGTGTGGTGACTACCGGAGACTAAACGAAGTCACAGAAGACGACCGCTATCCCCTACCACACGTACAAGACTTTAACGTCAACGTCGCCGGATGCACTGTCTTTTCCAAACTGGACCTAATCAAAGGCTACAACCAGATCCCCATGGCGGCCGTGGACATTCCCAAGACTGCGATAATCACACCGTCCGGTCTCTGGGAGTTTGTCCGCATGCCTTTCGGACTTAGGAACGCAGCACAAGCGTTTCAACGCCTAATGTCCTGAGTACTCCAGGGACTCCCCTTCGTTTTTGTATATCTAGATGACGTGCTGATCGTGAGCAACAGCAACGACGAACACGAAGAATATCTCCACACGGTTCTACGCCTTCTCAGAAACAATGGCCTCGTCATAAACAAGATCAAGAGTGTCCTCGGGGCCACTGAACTCAACTACTTGGGCCACAGGGTTACCTGCGAAGGTATTGCGCCATTGCCGACAAGAGTAAATGCGATCAAGGAGTACGCGGCGCCAAAGTCCAAGGTGGATCTACAACGCTTTCTGGGCGTCATCAATTATTACCACCGATTCGTTCCTGGTCTAGCCGGTGTTCTCCGTCCCCTCTACGAGGCGGTCAGGGTCAAGAAACCATCCCACTTCTTCTTCTCCGTCGAGTGCGTGGCCGCTTTCAACGCTGCCAAAGATGTCCTCGCATCTGCAGTCCTCCTAATACACCCAAACTCTCGTGCGCAAACGCGCGTTACTACGGATGCCTCCGGCTTGGCAGTAGGTGCCGAGTTGTCTCAATTGCAGCCATCGGGGTTGTGGGCACCAGTCTCTTTCTACTCGAAGAAACTCAAACCGGCGGAAATGAAGTACTCGACGTTCGACAGAGAATTATTGGCTGTCTACCTGTCCATCAAGGCTTTCCAACATCACCTAGAGGGCCAGAGTTTCCACATCTTAACAGATCACCGCCCGCTAACCGGTGCATTGGCCTCTGCCGGACGCTCTCTCCCGCGCCACTCCGGATAGTCCAACACCTCCGTTGCTCTCAACAGTTCACCCGGTAAGAGGAATGGATTACCAATTGCTATCCCGAGATCAGTCGTTCAGTGAGGAGATCGCCGCGTATCGAACCGCCATCTCAGGACTCCATCTCATTGATGTGCCATTTGATAATGGGTTATCCATACTCTGCGACGATTCTACCGGACTGAACCGTCCTGTCCTCCCAAAAGAGTGGACCAAGAGGGCTTTCGACGTGGTACACGGCTTGGGCCACGCCGCAGTTCGCCCAACACAAAAGGCCGTGACAATGAGGTTCGTGTGGCATGGACAGAAGAAAGACGTGAGACGGTGGTGTAAAGAATGCTTACAGTGCCAAGCATCCAAGGTCGCGAGACACAACAAGGCCCCTCTAGTCACGCGACCACCACCGAATTGCCGTTTCGGATTACTCCATGTTGACATAGTCGGCCCCCTGCTGACGTCTGAGGGATACAACTACCTATTCACAGTTGTAGACCGGTTCTCCCGATGGCCGGAAGCCATCCCCATGGTGAGAGCAACGGCTGAGGAGTGCGCGTCGGCCTTGCTAAGAGGCTGGATTGCCCGTTTCGGGGTTCCGACGGACCTTACATCGGACAGGGGACCACCCGCAAGCCAATGGGATGGTGGAGAGAATACACCGACAGCTGAAGACGACGCTGGAGGCCAGGTGCGAGGCCGCCGGGGCCACCTGGATGACGCACTTGCCGTTTGCGCTCCTCCACATGCGCACTGTGTGGAGAGAAGACCCAGAGTGTTCGGCGGCGGACCTCACCTACGGCACGGCTTTAACGCTCCCCAGGGATTTTGTGTCGTCGGAGACAGTAGACAGGGCCACACAACCGACTCAACCCTTCGTCGACGAACTCCGCAGGGTCATGCAACAACTACAACCACCCCCACCTATCCATCCTCACAAACCACCGGCACACGTGTCACAAGACCTAGCCAACACAGGATGGGTATTTGTGCGTGTTGACGCGCGCTCACCACCCCTTACCAGGCCATACAAAGGCCCTTTCCGTGTCCTATTGGTTGGGGAGAAGGCCTTCATCCTCAACATCAACGGGAAGAAGGACGTGGTTTCTATAGACAGATTGAAGGTGGCGTATGGGATGGCACTGCCGGCGGTGTTGCCAGCCACCAGGTCGGCAGGGCGGTGAGACCACCCGGTAAAGTTCGAGGGACTATGAACAGTATATCATAGTATTCAGAATATCATATTGTGTGTCATACTTAATGGTGAAGGAAATTGTTAAATAAACTATAATTGTATCTCTCCGCATACAGGTCCGTGTTGGTATCACCTTCCAACTCTGGCCGGTAAGCGTCGCTGGGAGGGAGTACTATGGCGATCATGTAATTGGCCTGAGCCAGAACAGATGAGAATGCACAGCTGGCGATCAGCTGATTATCATTATTATTGGTTTGCCTATAATACATTAGGTGATTGTATTATATATATCGGTATGGTTTCATTTATTGTTCACTGAATATTATTGTAGTAATATTAATTAACTTTCTGGGCTCTACCCTTATTTGTTACTAATAATAAACGCCATACGAGAAACCATCTTGTTACCATACCATCGTAAACATAAAGGTCCTTCTGCCTTCCAGAGACACCCACCTAAGGACACTTAACCCAGAAACACTCGCCCTTGGCACTCACCCAGAAACACTGGCCCACAGGGCACTCACCCGCACTCACCCAAGAGACTCGCCCACAGGGCACTCACCCAGGACACTCACCAACATGGCACTCACCAAGAAACACCCGCCCACAGGGCACTCTCCCATAAACACTCACCCACAGGGCATTCACCCAGAAACACTCGCCCACAGGGCACTCATCCAGAAACACTCGCCCACAAGGCACTCACCCAGAAACACTCACCCAGAAACACTCGCCCACAGACCACTCACCCAGAAACACTCACCCACAGGGCACTCACGCAGAAACTCACGTCCAGTAACACTCGCCCACTGGACACTCACCAAGAAACACTCGCCTACAGGACACTCACCCAGAAACACTCGCCCACTTGGCACTCACCCAGAAACACTCGCCAACAGGGCACTCACCCAGAAACATTCGCCGACAGGGCACTCACCCAGAAACACTTCCCCACAGGGCACTCACGCAGAAACACTCGCCCACAGGACACTGACCCAGAAACACCCGCCCACTTGGCACTCACCCAGAAACACTTGCCCACAGGGCATTCACGCAGAAACAAACGCCTAAAGGGCACTCACCCAGAAACACTTGCCCACAGGGCACTCACGCAGAAACAATCGCCCACATGGCACTCGCCCAAAGGGCACTCACCCATAAACTCTCACCCACAGGGCATTCTCCCAGAAATACTCGCCCACAGGACACTCACCCAGAAACATTCCCCACTGGGCACTCACCCAGAAACACTCGCCCACAGGGCACTCACCCAAGACACTCGCCCACAGGGCACTCAACCAGGACACTCACCTACATGGCACTCACCCAGAAACACACGCCCACAGGGTACTCACCCAGAAACACTCGCCCACAGGGCACTCACCCAGAAACACTCGCCCTCTGGGCACTCACCCAGAAACACTCGCCCACAGGGCACTCACCCAAGACACTCGCCCACAGGGCACTCACCCAGGACACTCACCTACATGGCACTCACCCAGAAACACTCGCCCACAGGGCACTCACCCATAAACACTCACCTACAGGGCATTCACCCAGAAACACTCGCCCATAGGGCACTCACCTAGAAACACTCGCCCACACGACACTCACCCAGAAACACTCGCCCACAGGGCACTCACCCAGAAACACTCACCCACAGGGCACTCACCAAGAAATACTCGCCCACAGGGTACTCACCCAGAAACACTCGCCCACAGGGTACTCACACAGAAACACTCGCCCACAGGGCACTCACCCAGAAACTATCGCCCACTGGGCACTCACCCAGAAACACTCGCCCATAGGGCACTCAACCAAGACACTCGCCCATAGGGCACTCACCCAAGACACTCGCCAATAGGGCACTCACCTACATGGCACTCACCCAGAAACACTCGCCCATAAACACTCACCCACAGGGCATTCACCCAGAAACACTCGCCCACAGGGCGCTCACCCAGAAACACTCGCCCACAGGGCACTCACCAATAAACACTCACCCACAGGGCATTCACCCAGAAACACTCGCCCACAGGGCGCTCACCCAGAAACACTCGCCCACAGGGCACTCACCCAGAAACACTCGCCCACAGGGCACTCACGCAGAAACACTCGCCCACAGGACACTCACCCAGAAACACTTGCCCACTGGGCAATCACCCAGAAACACTCGCCCACAGGACATTCACCCAGAAACACTCACCTAGGACACTCACCTACATGACACTCACCCAGAAACACTCGCCCACAGGGCACTCACCCATAAACACTCGCCAACAGGGCACTCACCCAGAAACATTCGCCGACAGGGCACTCACCCAGAAACACTTCCCCACAGGGCACTCACGCAGAAACACTCGCCCACAGGACACTGACCCAGAAACACCCGCCCACTTGGCACTCCACCCAGAAACACTTGCCCACAGGGCATTCACGCAGAAACAAACGCCTAAAGGGCACTCACCCAGAAACACTTGCCCGCAGGGCACTCACGCAGAAACAATCGCCCACATGGCACTCGCCCAAAGGGCACTCACCCATAAACTCTCACCCACAGGGCATTCTCCCAGAAATACTCGCCCACAGGACACTCACCCAGAAACATTCCCCCACTGGGCACTCACCCAGAAACACTCGCCCACAGGGCACTCACCCAAGACACTCGCCCACAGGGCACTCAACCAGGACACTCACCTACATGGCACTCACCCAGAAACACTCGCCCACAGGGTACTCACCCAGAAACACTCGCCCACAGGGCACTCACCCAGAAACACTCGCCCTCTGGGCACTCACCCAGAAACACTCGCCCACAGGGCACTCACCCAAGACACTCGCCCACAGGGCACTCACCCAGGACACTCACCTACATGGCACTCACCCAGAAACACTCGCCCACAGGGCACTCACCCATAAACACTCACCTACAGGGCATTCACCCAGAAACACTCGCCCATAGGGCACTCACCTAGAAACACTCGCCCACACGACACTCACCCAGAAACACTCGCCCACAGGGCACTCACCCAGAAACACTCACCCACAGGGCACTCACCAAGAAATACTCGCCCACAGGGTACTCACCCAGAAACACTCGCCCACAGGGTACTCACACAGAAACACTCGCCCACAGGGCACTCACCCAGAAACTATCGCCCACTGGGCACTCACCCAGAAACACTCGCCCATAGGGCACTCAACCAAGACACTCGCCCATAGGGCACTCACCCAAGACACTCGCCAATAGGGCACTCACCTACATGGCACTCACCCAGAAACACTCGCCCATAAACACTCACCCACAGGGCATTCACCCAGAAACACTCGCCCACAGGGCGCTCACCCAGAAACACTCGCCCACAGGGCACTCACCAATAAACACTCACCCACAGGGCATTCACCCAGAAACACTCGCCCACAGGGCGCTCACCCAGAAACACTCGCCCACAGGGCACTCACCCAGAAACACTCGCCCACAGGGCACTCACGCAGAAACACTCGCCCACAGGACACTCACCCAGAAACACTTGCCCACTGGGCAATCACCCAGAAACACTCGCCCACAGGACATTCACCCAGAAACACTCACCTAGGACACTCACCTACATGACACTCACCCAGAAACACTCGCCCACAGGGCACTCACCCATAAACACTCGCCAACAGGGCACTCACCCAGAAACATTCGCCGACAGGGCACTCACCCAGAAACACTTCCCCACAGGGCACTCACGCAGAAACACTCGCCCACAGGACACTGACCCAGAAACACCCGCCCACTTGGCACTCCACCCAGAAACACTTGCCCACAGGGCATTCACGCAGAAACAAACGCCTAAAGGGCACTCACCCAGAAACACTTGCCCGCAGGGCACTCACGCAGAAACAATCGCCCACATGGCACTCGCCCAAAGGGCACTCACCCATAAACTCTCACCCACAGGGCATTCTCCCAGAAATACTCGCCCACAGGACACTCACCCAGAAACATTCCCCCACTGGGCACTCACCCAGAAACACTCGCCCACAGGGCACTCACCCAAGACACTCGCCCACAGGGCACTCAACCAGGACACTCACCTACATGGCACTCACCCAGAAACACTCGCCCACAGGGTACTCACCCAGAAACACTCGCCCACAGGGCACTCACCCAGAAACACTCGCCCTCTGGGCACTCACCCAGAAACACTCGCCCACAGGGCACTCACCCAAGACACTCGCCCACAGGGCACTCACCCAGGACACTCACCTACATGGCACTCACCCAGAAACACTCGCCCACAGGGCACTCACTCATAAACACTCACCCACAGGGCATTCACCCAGAAACACTCGCCCATAGGGCACTCACCTAGAAACACTCGCCCACACGACACTCACCCAGAAACACTCGCCCACAGGGCACTCACCCAGAAACACTCACCCACAGGGCACTCACCAAGAAATACTCGCCCACAGGGTACTCACCCAGAAACACTCGCCCACAGGGTACTCACACAGAAACACTCACCCACAGGGCACTCACCCAGAAACTATCGCCCACTGGGCACTCACCCAGAAACACTCGCCCATAGGGCACTCAACCAAGACACTCGCCCATAGGGCACTCACCCAAGACACTCGCCAATAGGGCACTCACCTACATGGCACTCACCCAGAAACACTCGCCCATAAACACTCACCCACAGGGCATTCACCCAGAAACACTCGCCCATAGGGCGCTCACCCAGAAACACTCGCCCACAGGGCACTCACCAATAAACACTCACCCACAGGGCATTCACCCAGAAACACTCGCCCACAGGGCGCTCACCCAGAAACACTCGCCCACAGGGCACTCACCCAGAAACACTCGCCCACAGGGCACTCACGCAGAAACACTCGCCCACAGGACACTCACCCAGAAACACTTTCCCACTGGGCAATCACCCAGAAACACTCGCCCACAGGACATTCACCCAGAAACACTCACCTAGGACACTCACCTACATGGCACTCACCCAGAAACACTCGCCCACAGGGCACTCACCCATAAACACTCGCCAACAGGGCACTCACCCAGAAACATTCGCCGACAGGGCACTCACCCAGAAACACTTCCCCACAGGGCACTCACGCAGAAACACTCGCCCACAGGACACTGACCCAGAAACACCCGCCCACTTGGCACTCACCCAGAAACACTTGCCCACAGGGCATTCACGCAAAAACAAACGCCTAAAGGGCACTCACCCAGAAACACTTGCCCACAGGGCACTCACGCAGAAACAATCGCACACATGGCACTCGCCCAAAGGGCACTCACCCATAAACTCTCACCCACAGGGCATTCTCCCAGAAATACTCGCCCACAAGACACTCACCCAGAAACATTCCCCCACTGGGCACTCACCCAGAAACACTCGCCCACAGGGCACTCACCCAAGACACTCGCCCACAGGGCACTCAACCAGGACACTCACCTACATGGCACTCACCCAGAAACACTCGCCCACAGGGTACTCACCCAGAAACACTCGCCCACAGGGCACTCACCCAGAAACACTCGCCCTCTGGGCACTCTCCCAGAAACACTCGCCCACAGGGCACTCACCCAAGACACTCGCCCACAGGGCACTCACCCAGGACACTCACCTACATGGCACTCACCCAGAAACACTCGCCCACAGGGCACTCACCCATAAACACTCACCCACAGGGCATTCACCCAGAAACACTCGCCCATAGGGCACTCACCTAGAAAGACTCGCCCACACGAGACTCACCCAGAAACACTCGCCCACAGGGCACTCACCCAGAAACACTCACCCACAGGGCACTCACCAAGAAATACTCGCCCACAGGGTACTCACCCAGAAACACTCGCCCACAGGGTACTCACACAGAAACACTCGCCCACAGGGCACTCACCCAGAAACTATCGCCCACTGGGCACTCACCCAGAAACACTCGCCCATAGGGCACTCAACCAAGACACTCGCCCATAGGGCACTCACCCAAGACACTCGCCAATAGGGCACTCACCTACATGGCACTCACCCAGAAACACTCGCCCATAAACACTCACCCACAGGGCATTCACCCAGAAACACTCGCCCACAGGGCGCTCACCCAGAAACACTCGCCCACAGGGCACTCACCAATAAACACTCACCCACAGGGCATTCACCCAGAAACACTCGCCCACAGGGCGCTCACCCAGAAACACTCGCCCACAGGGCACTCACCCAGAAACACTCGCCCACAGGGCACTCACGCAAAAACACTCGCCCACAGGACACTCACCCAGAAACACTTGCCCACTGGGCAATCACCCAGAAACACTCGCCCACAGGACATTCACCCAGAAACACTCACCTAGGACACTCACCTACATGGCACTCACCCAGAAACACTCGCCCACAGGGCACTCACCCATAAACACTCGCCAACAGGGCACTCACCCAGAAACATTCGCCGACAGGGCACTCACCCAGAAACACTTCCCCACAGGGCACTCACGCAGAAACACTCGCCCACAGGACACTGACCCAGAAACACCCGCCCACTTGGCACTCACCCAGAAACACTTGCCCATAGGGCACTCACCTAGAAACACTCGCCCACACGACACTCACCCAGAAACACTCGCCCACAGGGCACTCACCCAGAAACACTCACCCACAGGGCACTCACCAAGAAATACTCGCCCACAGGGTACTCACCCAGAAACACTCGCCCACAGGGTACTCACACAGAAACACTCGCCCACAGGGCACTCACCCAGAAACTATCGCCCACTGGGCACTCACCCAGAAACACTCGCCCACACGACACTCACCCAGAAACACTCGCCCACAGGGCACTCACCCAGAAACACTCACCCACAGGGCACTCACCAAGAAATACTCGCCCACAGGGTACTCACCCAGAAACACTCGCCCACAGGGTACTCACACAGAAACACTCGCCCACAGGGCACTCACCCAGAAACTATCGCCCACTGGGCACTCACCCAGAAACACTCGCCCATAGGGCACTCAACCAAGACACTCGCCCATAGGGCACTCACCCAAGACACTCGCCAATAGGGCACTCACCTACATGGCACTCACCCAGAAACACTCGCCCATAAACACTCACCCACAGGGCATTCACCCAGAAACACTCGCCCACAGGGCGCTCACCTAGAAACACTCGCCCACAGGGCACTAACCAATAAACACTCACCCACAGGGCATTCACCCAGAAACACTCGCCCACAGGGCGCTCACCCAGAAACACTCGCCCACAGGGCACTCACCCAGAAACACTCGCCCACAGGGCACTCACGCAGAAACACTCGCCCACAGGACACTCACCCAGAAACACTTGCCCACTGGGCAATCACCCAGAAACACTCGCCCACAGGACATTCACCCAGAAACACTCACCTAGGACACTCACCTACATGGCACTCACCCAGAAACACTCGCCCACAGGGCACTCACCCATAAACGCTCACCCACAGGGCATTCACCCAGAAACACTCGCCCAGAAACACTCGCCCACAGGTCACTCACCCAGAAACACTCGCCAACATGGTACTCACCCAGAAACACTCCCCCACAGGACACTCACCCAGAAACACTCGCCCACAGAGCACTCACCCAGAAACACTTGCCCACAGGGCACTCACGCGGAACCAGGGCAGGAGCACTCAACCAGGGCACTTACTCAGGAACACTCACCCGGACACCCCGACATGGAAACACCCACTTAGGAACACTCACCCAGGGCAGGAGCACTCGCCCAAGGCACTCACTTAAGAACACTCACCCAGGGCACTCACTCAGGAACACTCACCCGGACACCCCGACCTGGAAACACTCACATAGGAACACTCACCCAGGGCAGAGGCACTCACACCTAAATACTCACGCACAGGGCATTCACCCAGAAACACTCGCCCACAGGGCACTCACCCAGAAACACTCGACCACAGGGCACTCACTCAGAAACACTCGCCAACATGGTACTCTCCCAGAAACACTCGCCCACACGACACTCACCCAGAAACACTCGCCCACAGAGCACTCACCCAGAAACACTTGCCCACAGGGCACTCACGCGGAACCAGGACAGGAGCACTCAAGCAGGGCACTCACTCAGGAACACTCACCCGGGCACCCCGACATGGAAACACTCACTTAGGAACACTCACCCAGGGCACTCACTAAGGAACACTCACCCGGACACACCGACCTGGAAACACTCACATAGGAACACTCACCCAGAGCAGGAGCACTCGCCCAAGGCACTCACTTAAGGAACACTCACGCAGGGAAGGATCACTCGCCCAAGGCACTCACTTAGGAACACTTACCCGGACACCCCAACCTGGAAACACTCACTTACGAACACTCATCCAGGGCAGAGGCACTCACACCTAAATACTCATCCAGGGCAGGGGCACTCACACCTAAACACTCATCCAGGGCACTCACCTAGAGAGACTGTCGAAGCATCGGCCCATGTGCGTTATCCTGGACATTTCCCACAGTAACAAAGAATGCGTGATATATTTATTAGATTGAATGGATGGGATGGGTTTGGTTAAAAAATAAGGGAGGAAAAACAGGTTACATGGTCGATACAAAAAATACACCAATCATTGGAAAGAAACAGGTTATAGTGACAGTGTTTTCTAACCAAAACAATAAACGATATTTAATAAAACTGGGTCATTCCACGTCAATAAGATGAAAATATATATAATATATAATATTATATATATTTGATGAGGGTAATCGCACGAATTTTCAAATTATCGCATTTTTCGCCTTTGTCGTTATTTCGCTTATCGCGATATGTGTTAAATTCACAAAATATGATATTTTTCACAATTTTTCTGCTAAATATGGACAAATTAGATGTTTCTCGGGTAATTCGATGGTGCAGAGTTCGAAAATAGTGCCAAAGGCTACTTAAAACGAAGTCTAAGTACTCTATGGGAGAAAAATTATAAAAATTTGCTTTCGTCGATAGTTCGATAACTGACAAAATTCAAAACATCATTTGGTGATGTGGCAAGTGTTGATGGTCTTGATTTTTGGCGTGAATATAAACAACTTTGGTACTATGACCATGCAAAATTTGATGAGGGTAATAACACGAATTTTCAAATTATCGTATTTTTCTTGTCATTTCGCTTATCACGATATGTGTTAAATTCACAAATATGATACTTTTCACAATTTACTGCTAAATATGGGACCATTTAGATGTTTCTCAGTTATTTTGGTGGTGCTGAGTTCAAAAATTATGTAAATAACTTCTCAAAACGAATGGAGAACGAATTTCCCTGTAGCTTTAGTTCAACTGAGGTTATCAGCCTTCTACGTCAACATTCTACAGGAAGGCAGATTTTCGCTTTTTGGTTGACCTTTTGCCGGAAGCCAAATAAACCATGAAACCTACAGCTTTTTAATTGACCTTTGCCGGAAGCCACATAAACCGGGAAGATATTAAGAATAAGTAGTTTTTATGCCTTTTATGTTTTTATGCAGCCTGTAGATACGATGAAGTGTGGTGGATTGGACTTGTGTTAGAGTGCTCTGATGAACATTCAGATTATTTGATTAGCTTTATCCACCCACCAGGTTATTCACGGGCACATTTAAACTGGCCTCCCAAGGCAGATAAATGCTGGGTTCCAAGCACCAATATCCTACTAAAGATACAACCTCCTATTACCAGAACAGGTCGAACTTATTCAATTTCTACTAATGAATTAAAGTTAATTGGATCTCTATTATAAACTGAATTTGACAATAACAACTACTTATTCTGAATATCTTCCCGGTTTATGTGGCTTCCGGCATAGGTCAATAAAAAAGCCATCAATTCGCCCTCCTCCGGTCCAGTTCCCTCTGCCTCCGTGGCGGACGACGATCATGGCGCGGTTTGGGGTTCGGGGATGGTGCGGGTCTGCGAGGTCACGACATCCCCGCGCAGTATTGACCGGCTGCTTGGGCTCTTCATCGGCAACGCATCGGCTCTTAAGTTCAAGAAACAACTGGACGCGCTCTACACAACTGTATAAATAAATATTACTATTACTCTATAAATATTAACTCAACATCAATTTGCAATATTTATTGTTAACTATTATTGCAAGTATAATCTATATCTTGAAAAGTTTACTGGTTATTAGGGAATATAAATAAAAAAGCCATTAGTTTCCTGGTTTATTTGGCTTCCGGCAAAAGGTCAAACAAAAAGCCAAACTCTGCCTTCCTGTAGAACGTTGACGACGTGGCAGAGCTTAAGGCTGATAACCTCAGTTGAACTAAAACTACAGGGAAATTCGTTTTCCATTCGTTTTGAGTAGTTCTTTACATCATTTCAGCACCACCAAATTACCTTAAAAACATCTAATTGGTCCCAAATTGGGAAAATTAACATATTTGTCAATCTAACACATATCGCGATAAGCGAAATGACAAGAAAAATGCGATAATTTGAAAATTCGTGTGATTACCCTCATCAAATTTTGCCTGATCACAGTACCAAATGTTGTTTATATTCACGCAAAAATCAAGACCATCATCACTTGCCACATCATCAAATGATTTTTTGAATTTTGTCAGTTATCGAACTATCAATGAGAGCAAATTATTCCAATTTTTCTCCCATAGAGTACTTGGACTTCGTTAAGTAGCCTTTGGCACTATTTTCGAACTCTTCACCATCGAATTAATTACCCGAGAAACATCTAATTTGTCCCATATTTAGAAAAATTGTGAAAAATATCATATTTGTGAATTTAACACATATCACGATATGCGAAATAAATTCGTGCGATTACCCTCACCAAATTTTGCATGATTATACTATCACATGTTGTATATATTCACACCAAAAATCAAGACCGGCAACACTTGGCCACATCACCAAATGATCATTTGAATTTTGTCAGGTATCGAACTATCGCAAAATTCAAATTTTTACATTTTTTCACCCATAGAGTACTTGGACTTCGTTTTGAATCGTTATTAATGCCATTTTCGAACTCAGCACCATCAAATTACCCCAGAAACATCTAATTGGTCTTATAAATCACACAAAAATTGTCAAAATGTTCATATTTGTGGATTTAACACACTTCGCGATAAGCGCAACGATCGCAAGTGCTGACGCAGACTCGCCCTTTTTAGAAGGATGTAACTTTTGAACAGGAAAACATTTTGAGCTAATTTTTTTTGCATTTTGCTAGGTATATGTTCGCTAATATTTGGTGCAAGTTTCAAAAAAATCGGTGACCTATGGTGTCAGGCCCAGTGGAATGACCCAACTGGGTATAAAACTTAAAACTGGTTAATAAAACCGATACACAAAATACACCAACCATATCATGGGAAAGAATCAGGTTAGAGCGATTGTGTTTTCTAACCAAAACAATAAACGATACATTATTAATAGTATTACTGTACCGGTATATAATATTATTATATTCCTTCCTTTTCTTTAATTTCTCCCCTAATTTCAGGATGCTTGTCTTCGGCAGTCTTCCCTACCTTTTCTCCCCCCCTCATTCCCTCCATGCCTCCCTCCCACCCACACTCCCTCATATTCATAATTCTCAGACAATATATAATATCTTATTAAAATAATCTCGTAGAAAATGACTCCCATGTGAAATTTCCTGGGCTGGACGGGAAAGTAGCCAGAATCTCTAATTGAGAGGGCTCCAGGAAGGTCGTTTCTTTCTCTCCCGGGAATGGGAAATACATGACACTTCACATGGGCCCAAAAACACTCAATTAGGAACTTTATTGCCAGAGTTTTATATTTTCTGAGGTTGCAATAAAAAAAACGGTAAAAAATAAATATAATTGAATGCTTGAGCTGCATATTTATTTGAGATTACAATAATATAATTTGTATATCGTTACAAATATGCACCACGAGGCCACCCAAGGAAACAATAACCTTTAAAGTTTATAACGTGAAATAATTCAAAATATCCATCGACTAAGGAAGGTGGCTATCAAAGGGTTCACTATCCCAAATATTAACTAGTCAAGAAATCCACTAATAGTTTGTGACTCTTACATAACTAAAACAATAACACAACGTGTGGAGTGGACCCTAAAAGCAGGTTAGTTAGCAATAGAAGAACATAATTACTACAACATTTCATATCCATTACAGAATGAAAGCATTGCATTAAAATTAAATTACTTAGAGATACAAATATTATATGAAATTGGTATTTGTGCAATAGAGAAAAAATACAAAGGGAAGGCAGTTGGTTTCGAATCAGGGGTGTACGCACCATGTTGGCCCCCATGGGACCGACCGGGCTCAGATTCATTACAGAGGAACAGGAAGAAAAGCCAAATATTATCAAGCAAGCACGTAAACAGTCGGCCGAGGCCGGAGGCGACCCGAAGGCTCCTCTTTCGATAGCTGCTACCCGAGGGTAGGGGGTGGCCGCTATTCCTAACTGCTACCCGAAGTTAGGGGTGGGCGCTACTCCTATCCCTTGTTTTGCTCCCAGTAATTCAACTGGTACTCATTTTATCGACCCCAGAAAATGAAAGGCTGATTGGACCCTGGCGGGGCTGAACCTACAACCAGTAGATTGCAGGCCCGGCGCTCAACCAACTGAATACATAATCACCTCAAGTATTGGCTGCCAAAGTGTCACTTGGGTTAGAGGTCTTCAATTTCGTTAAGTCATTGAGCGACGTATTTATTACCGCCAACATATAACATTTACCGTAAAAGTCCTTGAGTATAATTAAATAATCTATCTAAAGATTACAAGTAACACATTTCTTAAAACTACACAAAATGAAAAGCAATGGAAGGTGAATATGAAACAAATATCATAAATCCAAAATTTGGGCTCTTCAGTTAATTAGTTGTGATAAATATTAATAGTTATGAGAATGAAAGCAAACACAGAAAAATATGTAAGGGATGATGAGAGGAAAACAATAATTAACAAAACACACAATGTGTTTGCTGCGGATACGAAATAGACACTGAAGTCGTTAATTAATAGTTAAGTTTATTTATAATAAATAAATATCTTCTCTTCTTTTTATATTCACTGATACGAAGAAATAAGAAAACCCTCAGTAAAGAAGAAGTACTTATGTTATCCAAAAACAAAAACGTGTATCGGTGTATCCCAATAAGGTTTTAAAAAGTGCAAAACCTACAGTATTCAACTCTGATCCAAATATAATTCCATTTCGCAATGATAGCAAACTGATAAAAAATATAGAGTTGAATATATCTAATTATAAATTCCGGAGAAATAAAGTATCACAGTTTAAAGAAACACTAAGAGATTTACATTAAAGCATAATCAATATAGTAACGGACTGGATTATCTATGTAACGCGTTACTATTGTTAACGACAAATATCGCGATCCAGAGGTTCTTTATCGTCCGATTTATCAACCGGCTGAGATTCAATAAGTTCTTTTTTAATTTTTCCGGACCAAAATGTTTGTAATTCTCCGCGAAGCACCGCGGTTACCCCAACGGATCCGACGCACGCCGGCACCAGATACAACAGGGCCGGTTGGCCGCGGGCCATGAAGATCAAAGCGATGAAAGTAACGATGAGGCCGAGAGCGTACGCGGTTGCGCAGACGAGGAAGTATACGGGACGCGAGTTCCCGACGCTCTTATCGAAGGCCTTGCTGTAGACGACCAACAGACCGGGAACAATGATGTCCCCGAAGCCGAGCATAGAATAGCGAGTGTCGCAGCTGTGGTACGGCGAGTACATAAACCTAGGGACCTTGAGTAGCATAGGGAGAGACTCGCCCGAGGTAGACCCGTATCCCGTAGCTACCTGCTCCATTATACTCGGCACGTCTTTACTCGTGAACAACGGCGTGATGAAGACGAAGAAGATATCGTAGACAAAGAGCGAACACAGGAGAATGGCGCAGACCTTGTAACTGGAGAGTCGGATTGTGTTGAGCATGTGGACGCAGAAGGCGACCCCGAGGATGTCCTGGAGGGACCAGGCGTAATCCTCGTTGCGAATGACCACCCAGACCACGGTGAGTCCGACGCAACCAGCCAATAGGATCAGCTCGGAGAAACTCAATGATTGTTTGCAGCGTTGTGAACGTAAACGGCGGACTCCAGGGCAACCGACGGCTACCAATAGGGGACGCAGGAGGGAGAACATGGCGACAACGGAAGCTAAGCTGAACACAGCGATGATAACGTATACAAAAATATCGTAGAAGTAATACAGCAGTAACAGCATCCCTACGATAGCGACCAGTAACACCGCCACCATGCTCGCATTCATCATGTTCAGAGACGAACTGTTGTGATTGGATGCGGCTCTAGCAGGTCTGTTAGTGTCGGTCTCACACCCCTCCACCCTACGACGGAAGTTCCCGGGAGGCACAGCTACAATCCCACCGAGTACAACCGTTCCAACAGCCAGGAAAGCCAATAGGAATATGTTGGAATCCCAGGAAGGGACTTCTGGGGCGTAAAGAGTCGCATTTACGGATACACCGAGATTTTGAATCTTTCTTAAATTTTTATTTTCTAGTTTTGCGACTGGAATGTTAATGTTTTCAAATTCGGTAAGATTATTTACAGGAATCGCCCCTAAACATGTGAGGTTTCCAACTACAATGACGGCGCTACCTCCAGCTTGCTGTACATTGACTGCTCTTTCAGCCATGGAGCAGTTGCCATCGCAGTTAATGACAACGTAATTCTGGGATTGTTGATATCGAATAATTGAGCACCCATCGGTGTCGAGGATAATTAGAGGATTCTTTGTAGTCTCGGATACTACTTGGGGTAAACTCGATATATTGGGATTGTATCCGACACAAAACTCAATGTAGGAGTTATCGGGAGATTGAACCCGCAGGGCACCGTAATCGCAAAGCACGGCCGGTAAAAACGACAACACTAGCACTAAGTTTATTATATTGAATGAGTCACATTTAGAGTATCGGTATCCGTAGGTCCACATTGTGCAGGATATAAGCTCGATCAGGAGGTACCGGTACCGGTATTGAGATAAGTACAGAAGTACAAGCTGACAAGACCGCTACGATATTTGCGTTTGAATCATGTACAGCAGTTCAGTTGTTATACAGTAGCACAAGCACAGTAGCAGTGATCATGGTGCTGAAAGTTAAATGCTGAAATGCAGTGAACTGAAATGAGAGATACCGTGGCTATTAATTATCCGTTCAGCTGAAAATTGCAGAAATGTATTTTATATTAGCTGCAACTTTCAAAGGAGGATAAACCTCATAATTTCTCCAGTCTGCCACTAGAGGGCGTAACGTATGACAGTGATAGTGAAGTCCTTCTCTCATTGTGAGATATTTACTACATCTATACATCTACTATTTTGTGGCGTAATGATATTAATTTTTCTCCCAATAATATAGAACCTAGAGTTTTTAATAATAGTCATCGTATTATGGGACTTAATATTAATCTGGATAATAATGAGTCACTGTTATTATTAAATATATATTTTCCATATGAATCATCTGACAACGCAGATTTATTCATTGAGTGTCTGGATTGCTTAGGGGATAATAGAGTTGAGGACGGCCACGCATATTTGTATCCCGGTAGGCACTTTTTTACTGACCTGTGTGAGTGTTGTGAGTTGCTGGCACTGATAGTGTTAGACACAGATCGTCTTCCTCAGGATACTTTCACTTTCATCAGTGAATTACTAGAGTGATCTAGTAATTCTTCGCTTGACCATATTATATGTTCTAAATCATTTGCGGGGTCCATTAATAATATTAAACCCTTATACGATATTAAATCATATGATCACATGTCGCTGAGTGCAACTCTTTCAGTTTCTGTTAGTATAGTCCAACAGTTAATAACATAGGGGCTGGCGCTGCCCCTACCAGCTCGAGATATGATTGGTCTCATTCTTCACAGGCAAGCATTTCACTATATTTAGAAGAGTCAAGTTATCGTTTAAGACAATTGGTTGTAGATGATCATCTTTTAAGTTGTAAGGACTCAATGTGCACTAGTGAAGTTCATCGTAAGAGTATTGCTGATACTTATGAACAGGTTCTACACATCTTAAAGATTTCCGCTAAAACTGCATATTAAGGTTTCAAAATCCGGTGTTGTAGGAGACAAGTGGAAAACTGTTCCACGGTGGAATAAATTCGCTCAGGAGAAGTATGACGAATCGCGGTTAAAGTTTAAACTTTGGAAATCAGTCGGGTGCCCCAGGCAAGGTCCAATTCATTTGGGGTACACGCAAGCACGTGCCAATTTCAAAAGGGCCCTTCGTTTATGTAAGCGTAATGAGCTCAAGATAAAATCTGATAAGATTGCTCACAATCTCATTAATAAGTCCTCAAAGGAGTTTTGGGATTCAGCAAGATCAACCTGCAAATCAGAGGTTCCATTACCGAACAAGTGACCGAGTGGGCGAGGCTTTAGGACCGGTTGAAATTAGTGACATGTGGAAAATACACCTTGAGTCGCTTCTTAACAGCGTTAAGGATGACACTGACCGTGAATTTGTTGAACAAAGGATTAAGGATACGGTTTTTAAAAACTCAGACACGGTAACAGTAAACGAGGTATTTCAAGCAATTAATAAACTTGAGGCTGGAACTGCTATTGGTCCTGATGGGTTGAGCACTGAACATTTTATGTATGCGTCTATAATTCCAATTGTAAAAGACCGAACTGGTGATTTCACTAGTAAAGATAATTATAGAGGCATAGCCATAGCAACTATTTTCAGTAATATAATTGAAAGAATCATTCTACTGTAAGGTGCTTAAATCTGTTATATACTGTACAAGGTGTACTAAATAACAGGTCATGCAGCGAGCGGATTGCTGAAATTAGCGTGGGCCGATCTTTTCCCTATTTAAGACACTTTTTTCATAATATCTCCTTAGAAACGTATTTTATGCTACTTTTGTTAGGTGGATATAATGACTAGGGTTCATAGCAATGTAATAAAATGTGTTTCTGGAATTTGTATCTTGTAGTTGCCAAGGTAACCGGGTGCAAAGTTCAAACTTTGCGCGCCTGTATTTCAAGGCGACAAGGGATTCTGTTCTTGAGATTTGGTAGGTGATTAAAGGAAATAAAAGACTATCAAAATATTTAACATTTGAATTTGTTTACATTCCCGTTGCCATGGAAATACTGTAAGTATAATGAAAAATTTTTAAAATTGTCTACCAATTCTATAAAAAAAAATTTTATTTGGTTTGTCAGTCTAAATAATAAGTTAAAATTGCCAACATTTTATTTTATAATTCGTCAATTGTGAATCATATTTATAAAAGTCAATATTTGCCAATAAACTAAACTGTCCAATCAGAGAGTAAGACCTGTTATAGCATGATTGTGACATTTCAGAATATTAAATTTCGGTTAGCAATTATTAAAAATAAGGGACAGCCACCAGGCATGTTTGTTTAAAATTATATAAGTAATGAATAGTAGCCCAATTTCAATCTGGCGGTCATAATGGGAAATTATCGTAATTCCCGTCACCATGGAAACGGGATTGAAAAAAACTTACAATGTAAAATATTTTGATAGACTTTTATTCCCTTTACTCATATACCAAATCTCAAGAACAGAATCCCTTGTCGTTTTGAATTACAGGCGCTCGAAATTTGAACTTTGCACCCGGTTACCTTGGCAACTACAAGATAAAAATCCCAGAAACACATTTGATTACATTGCTATGAATAATAGTCATCATATCCACCTAACCAAAGAAGCACAAAATAAGTTTCTAAGGAAATATTATGAAAATAGAGCCATAAATAGGAGATCAGCAATAGGAGATCGGCCTCCGCTAATTTCAGCAATCAGCTCGCTGCATGACCTGTTTTTTAGTACACCTTGGTACTGTACAACCGATAACCAGTTTGGATTTAAATCCAAATCTTGTACTGAATCATGTATTTTAAAGGAAATTATAAATTTATATTTATATCATAATTCGCCGATTTTTGGGTGCTTTTTGGATGCAAGTAAGGGGTTCGACAAAATAAATCATTATCTTGCTGTTTCGGAAACTTATTGGTAGAGGTGTCCTATTGTTTATAGTTAGGATTCTCACAGTGTGGTATAGAGAACAGTGCATGTACATAAGATGGTCTGGTGTAGTTTCCGACCAATTTAAGGTGACTAATGGAACCAAACAAGGGGGGGTTTTAAGTCCATTTATTTTTAATGTTTATATTGATGATATGAGCTGAGCATGGCGCTGAATACGTGCAATTACGGGTGCAAAGTTGGAAATGTTAGAGCTAATCATCTAGGATATGCTGACGATTTTGTTTTGATTTCCAATTCTATTTATGGGTTGCAAAAACTATTAGATAATATAGCTGTTAAATTTTCATTGTGCAGTTCAATGTCGTTTAATGAAGTAAAAACAAAATGTATGTATTTCATACCTAAATCATGTAGCTCTAATCTTTACGGTGCTGTGTTTTTAAATAGTAAAAGAATTGAAGTAGTTGATAAATATAATTATCTTGGTCACATATTACATTCTACTACTGATGATGATTACGACATTCGTAAACAAACACAATGTATTTATGCTAGGGGAAATTTTTTGGTGAGGAATTTCAGTTATTGTAGTAATGCGGTAAAAATAGTACTCTTTATAGCATTTTGTACACCTATATACTGTAATGCGTTGCTTATAATAACTGTCTGAGAAACCTCTTCCATATACCCAGGTTGACTAACGATGAACCGACTAGTACTGTATGTCTGCTGCTTTCGGTACTTTTAACTTACCTAAGTTTATACACATTCGAAATAAATCCGTATCAAGTTTATTTAAACGCATCGATGTTTCTAGGAATTCTATTATCTGTGCAATCCGAAATACATGTTATATTAATGGTCCATCTCGCATTATATTTATGTTGAATAACGCTAGTGCTTGGTAAGAGAGTAGGTATACTTAGGATTATTCTACTGTACTTAATTCATAATTAAATAAAAATTCTAATATTATTTGTTGTGCTATATATCTATATTGTGAGTGTTTGTTTGTACTTTACCGTTAATTCCATCTGTTTAACTATATGGGATAGTCCTGCATTAAAAGGAAATAAATAATAAATAAACTGCTAGAACGCGAACGCAGCCTACGTCATTGTGGGGGACGGTAATCCATCTATACATAGTTCTCCAGGCTGCCGCTACAGGGTGAAATTACTAATCCTTCTCCCCTCCGTGACTTTAATACGTTTAAGTTGAGTCATCATGACATGTACCATGGTGGG
>JAUCBJ010006312.1:0-22560 GCA_032718475.1 Nemertoderma westbladi | reverse complement strand
TTTCCTCGATGAATCATACATTAGTTGGGTGAGTAGGGTGAGGCTGGGCTAAGTTGTAACAGTTCCGGTGCAATAATAAAAATAATACCCCTGAATAAAGAGACCCCCTTTTACTGCCCTTTTACAGGGACGCTTTGTTTGTCAGACAGAGCGCCGTCAACGAAAACATCCAATGTCGCTAATTCATTCTGTATAATTCATTATTTACTTACAGGGAAACGAAGAGAAAGGTTTGGCCTCGGCGCTGAGTAACTTTAACCAGGCGTTGGGCACGTTGATAGACCAAACCGCGGTCCCATTGGTCAGTCGGTCCTCATCGTCGAGAAGTCTAGATTCGCCTACCGAGCGGAAGATTGTCTTACGGGTGAGTTACAGAAGTGTTACTGGTTAGTTACAGAAGTGTTACTGGTGGGGGTGAGTTACAGAAGTGTTACGGGTTAGTTACAGAAGTGTTACGGGTTAGTTACAGAAGTGTTACGGGTTAGTTACAGAAGTGTTACGGGTGAGTTACAGAAAGTGTTACAGGCGAGTTATATAAGTGTTACTGGTGAGTTACAGAAGTGTTACTGGTGAGTTACAGAAGTGTTACTGGTGGGGGTGAGTTACAGAAGTGTTACTGGTGGGGGTGAGTTACAGAAGTGTTACGGGTTAGTTACAGAAGTGTTACTGGTGGGGGTGAGTTACAGAAGTGTTACTGGTGGGGGTGAGTTACAGAAGTGTTACTGGTGAGTTACAGAAGTGTTACTGGTGGGGGTGAGTTACAGAAGTGTTACTGGTGGGGGTGAGTTATAGATGTGTTACGGGTGGGGGTGAGTTACAGATGTGTTACGGGTGGGGGTGAGTTACAGATGTGTTACGGGTGGGGGTGAGTTACAGAAGTGTTACTGGTGGGGGTGAGTTATAGAAGTGTTACGGGTTAGTTACAGAAGTGTTACTGGTGGGGGTGAGTTACAGAAGTGTTACGGGTTAGTTACAGAAGTGTTACTGGTGGGGGTGAGTTACAGAAGTGTTACTGGTGGGGGTGAGTTACAGAAGTGTTACTGGTGGGGGTGAGTTACAGAAGTGTTACTGGTGGGGGTGAGTTACAGAAGTGTTACTGGTGGGGGTGAGTTACAGAAGTGTTACTGGTGGGGGTGAGTTACAGAAGTGTTACGGGTTAGTTACAGAAGTGTTACTGGTGGGGGTGAGTTACAGAAGTGTTACTGGTGGGGGTGAGTTACAGAAGTGTTACTGGTGGGGGTGAGTTACAGAAGTGTTACTGGTGGGGGTGAGTTACAGAAGTGTTACAGGTGGGGGTGAGTTACAGAAGTGTTACGGGTTAGTTACAGAAGTGTTACTGGTGGGGGTGAGTTACAGAAGTGTTACTGGTGGGGGTGAGTTACAGAAGTGTTACTGGTGGGGGTGAGTTATAGAAGTGTTACGGGTGAGTTACAGAAGTGTTACGGGTTAGTTACAGAAGTGTTACTGGTGGGGGTGAGTTACAGAAGTGTTACTGGTGGGGGTGAGTTATAGAAGTGTTACGGGTGAGTTACAGAAGTGTTACGGGTTAGTTACAGAAGTGTTACTGGTGGGGGTGAGTTACAGAAGTGTTACTGGTGGGGGTGAGTTACAGAAGTGTTACTGGTGGGGGTGAGTTACAGAAGTGTTACTGGTGGGGGTGAGTTACAGAAGTGTTACAGGTGGGGGTGAGTTACAGAAGTGTTACGGGTTAGTTACAGAAGTGTTACTGGTGGGGGTGAGTTACAGAAGTGTTACTGGTGGGGGTGAGTTACAGAAGAGTTACTGGTGGGGGTGAGTTACAGAAGTGTTACTGGTGGGGGTGAGTTACAGAAGTGTTACTGGTGGGGGTGAGTTACAGAAGTGTTACTGGTGGGGGTGAGTTACAGAAGTGTTACTGGTGAGTTACAGAAGTGTTACTGGTGGGGGTGAGTTACAGAAGTGTTACTGGTGGGGGTGAGTTACAGACGTGTTACTGGTGGGGGTGAGTTACAGATGTGTTACGGGTGGGGGTGAGTTACAGATGTGTTACTGGTGGGGGTGAGTTACAGATGTGTTACGGGTGGGGGTGAGTTACAGATGTGTTACGGGTGGGGGTGAGTTACAGATGTGTTACGGGTGGGGGCGAGTTACAGATGTGTTACGGGCGGGGGTGAGTTACAGATGTGTTACGGGTGAGTTACAGAAGTAATAAAGAGTTAATTGTATTTTATTTATTAATCAAGCACGTTAAGTAAAAACCTTACCGGTAGGTATGTCAGTGCCAAAGTATGTAAAAAACTAAAAAGCAACAAGACCTAGACGTTGCATGCAATCAGTGATCAGCTGACGGCAGCCAGCTGATCGGTAGGTTTCGCCCCGCAACTGAAGGCATTCTCAGGGGGCCAAGCCAGGAAATGTAGAGAGAGATTCCCAAAGGGGGACGGAACAGGTAACGAAATGAAGATATGTATGTACTGTAACTAACCACTGGGAAGCAGCACCTTAAACTTGCGCCAGTCACGTTTCTGCTTGTTGTTAACCGGCTTGCGTGTTTGGATGTAATACATTTCAAGCTTTTGCAAGACTGGCCGCAATGGGTGTCTAGCAATTACACTGAAATGATTAAATAATTCACGCCAGTCAGTCAGCCAACGTGTATTGGGTTCGCCGCGGTGCGTCTTGATGTGGTTTTGCACAGTCTTACCCTGTTCGCTCCCATCCTTGGCTGTCCCATCCTGGTGCTGTCTAACACGTTCAAACAAGTGTTGGATGGTGTGTCCAACATATTCCCCCTTACAAGAGGGACAAGAGAAAGAGTAAACTACGTTAGACGCAAGGATTTCAGGGATGGGGTGTTTGAGAGATGGGAGTGACTGGCGCAGTTTAGATGTTGTAAAAACAAACCGAACTGGCCGTGTGCAAGACCTGGGTATAAGACAACGTAACTTTCGAACAAGCAGATCAGTTGCCCGACCTCGGTACTCGAACTTACAGATAATAGGCTTGGAATCATCAGCAGCTGCCTGGACGACCGGGTCAATGACCTCGGTGGGGACAGCTGTTGATGTCTCGCCTCCAGAACCACTGCCTGCACGCCCCCTAGCGGCTTGAACTACGGCTAGCTCATGCTCAACCACCGAATCAGTATATTGGTTATGCTAAGAATATTCTTAGCATCCCCAATAGCGGTATAGAGTTGTGAACCATCCCCACCCTAACTGGCATTAAAGATGCGATGAAATATACCACGAACTACACCGCGTTTGTAAGACTCAGGGGCACACGTAGTGGCATTGAGAACGAACCCAGTATCTGTAGACTTGCGATATCACGCCATTGAAAGAGCATAGTCAACCCGAGTGACAACCAAATCAAGAAAGGACAAGCGGCCCTACACCTCCATCTCAAGGGTAAACCTACGATTGGGATGGAGGGCATTGACCTCCATTGACCTCTCTCAACTTTTCAGTGGGGTCGTTACTGCCAACACTAAATACGTCATCGACGTACCTATCACTGAGTTTGGTGCCCGCAGCGATCCTCTCGTCGAACTGTGACAGAAAGATGTTGGCGAGTATGGGGCCGAATGGAGACTACATAGCGACACCATCTTTCTGACTGACGTAGTTGCCATATGATGGCAACTACAGCCAGATGCCCGTCTTTCTTTTTTGATAATTCTTCAATTATCCTTCTAAGTGCCAAAATGGGCTCCATGGTCCCACGACATTTACGGAACCGATTCTGATTTCCACGGAGCAGTCTCTCAATGGGATCCCTGATGCGATGTAATATAATTCTATTGTATGGCTTTGCAGCAATCGAGATCAATGAGATTCCCCGAAAAGACCCATAGAGTGTTAGGTTGCCCTTCTTGGGAACTGGCACCAACTTATTTGTTTTCATTTCTTGTGGGACTCTTGTTGTTCGATACATGTCTACTATGATGGGATAGATGAGCTTTAAACACTCAGATATTTTAAAGACCTCAGGGGGAACACCATCTATTCCACTGGCACGATTGGTCTTAATGCTCTTTGCAGCAGCCTTCACTTCTGCAAAGGAGATATCGCCAATGGGAATATCTGGGTGTACACACTCAGACACTTTTACTTCTATGAAGTTATCAGGCTGAATGAAGTTATTATATGAAGTTATTATCCCTGTCATTATTGAGGAGCTTTTCAAAGTGGGCCTTCCAACCATTGAGGCGATCAGCTGGTGATTCCGCCTTAACCTTGGTGGTTGGTTGGCTTTTCCGCCCAGTAAGCAAGTTGATCGATTTCCATGCCTGGGATGATTGCCTGCTGTCGTCAGCATCACTGATAGCATCAATCTGTTTGTTTATTAGCTCCTGTAGATTAACAGAGTACTGCCTGTTCAGGGACCTAGATGCAGCCTTAACTGCATTCTTGGCCGCTGTAGTCTGTTTGAGTCGGGACTCTTTCTGCGCCTTGTAGAGGTCATTTCGGCACTTCTGAATTTTGTTGTCAGTCCAGGGGGCCCTTTTCCTGTTTCGAGGGTATACAGGAACTGTTTCTGCAGCTTCTAACTTAACTGCTTCTGTGAAGGCAGTATAGCCCTCACAGTGATCTGCCGCCTCAGAGGCAAGAACCTCGTGCCTGTTGCTCAGCTGTAGTGTGAAGCTGGATCTCACACTTGGCTGTTGCAACAGAGAGGACCAGTCATGCCGCGGCAAGGCAGATTTCGTTGTTCTGCTAGCACGCAGACTAAGTCTTACCTTGGCCACAATAAGGCGGTGATCACTGGAGAAGGGTCGAAGTGTAAATGCATTACAGTCTTGTATAGAGCTCCTGTATTTCCTACGAAACAGAATATGGTCTATCTGGGACTTTTGACCACTGGGTCCACTATGAGTCCATAGCTTCCCAGTTCGCTACATAGCGACACCATCTTTCTGACAGACGTAGTTGCCATGGTGATCTAGGAATACGACATCCTTAGTGGCTAACAGCATAAGACGAATAAATTGGCAAGCTGCACCGCCTCCCTCAGTGGGACGTTAGTGAATAAACTCACAACGTCCAGGGAGTAGAGACGGTCCGTGGGTTCTACCTCTAGTTCAGCGAGACGATCGGCAGACCCAGCACTGTTAGTAGATATCTTGCCTTCAGGCAGCACATCCAGCATGTCTCTGAGAAACCCAGCGACAGGATGGTAAATGCTGCCGGGCATAGAAGTTATGGGGGGGGGGGGGGGGGGTGGGACACCAGCTTTATGTACCTTGGCAATGCCATACAGCCTTGGCGGAGTGGTATCCTTGCGAGGCAATAGCCTTGCTCGGAGTTCCTTATTCTCCTTCCCCACAATACTGATGACCTCGTCACGAATAACCTCCGCCCTCCGACGGTAGATATCTATCTTAACAGCTCACTGGGTCGACCGGGAGGGGGACCACACTTGGTCGGGTCGGCGATGAGCGCATCCGCCCTGGCGAGGTACGACTCCTTCTTCATAATGCAGTACCCATTCCCTTGTCGAACGGCACAGCAATCAAACCCTGTTGCTTCAGATAACGCGCCGTTGTAGAGACAGCATCTACAACAGCAGGCACATTATTTCAAATAGCAGGCTACATTTCCTGGCTTGGCCTCCTGAGAATGCCTCCAGTTCCGGGGCGAAACCTACCGATCAGCTGGCTGCTGTCAGCTGATCACTGATTGCATGCAACGTCTACTAGGTCTTGTTGCTTTTTAGTTTTTTACATACTTTGACACTGACATACCTACCGGTAAGGTTTTTACTCAACGTGCTTGATTAATAAATATAATACAATTAACTCTTTATTATTGGATTTTCAAGCTTCTACTCCAATAGTTACACAAGTGTTCCGGGTGAGTTACAGAAAGTGTTACGGGTTAGTTACAGAAGTGTTACGGGTGAGTTACAGAAAGTGTTACGGGTTAGTTACAGAAGTGTTACGGGTGAGTTACAGAAAGTGTTACGGGCGAGTTATAGATGTGTTACTGGTGAGTTACAGACGTGTTACGGGTTAGTTACACAAGTGTTTTGAGTTACAGAAAGTGTTACGGGCGAGTTATAGATGTGTTACTGGTGAGTTACAGAAGTGTTACGGGTTAGTTACAGAAGTGTTACGGGTGAGTTACAGAAAGTGTTACGGGCGAGTTATAGATGTGTTACTGGTGAGTTACAGACGTGTTACGGGTTAGTTACACAAGTGTTTTGAGTTACAGAAAGTGTTACGGGCGAGTTATAGATGTGTTACTGGTTTGTTACTTACAGAAAGTGTTACGAATTAGTTATGACGTCTTCGAGTGGGTTACACTGTGGTAGGCTGTTAATCCTTTTTTAGTTTATATAAATAAACCCAATCTTTCTATTAAACATTCACTTTATATTCATACGTTTTAGTTAATTGAATTTAGTTTAGGAGTAACAACATTTCGAATCACAACATGTTGGATAAACTCTAAATCCAATGCAATTTAGCGAGATTTGTTGATTTGATTGGAAACCCGGACTGGACTCTGGGGCAGCCCAAACATATTTAAAATATATTTACCTTAACGCGTTGGTATTTCTTTATTTCCCTTTCTGTGTATTTGATTTATGTTGCCACGCTGTGCGTCTGCTTTTGCCACATAGTGACGTCATGGGGTTTCTACGCCTCTTCACTATATTGCCTCTCGCGGCGTCTGTGTCAATCACGCCGCTCTAATAACCGAACCCCCGACTACGGTGTCAAATAATTCGTTAGTTTAAGAAGGTCGTCGCCGTATCACCATAATATTTCAAGCCTCAGACATAACATCATCAGCTTCCTAAGCCTCTTTGCCATCCGTGTTACTTAGGTGTTGATTGGCCGTGTAGAACTCCGGATGGCCGAGGCTTGTAAGTAAGATTAAACCTGTCAATTTAATCTGGAATATATAGAGCTAGATTTTATTTTGCTTTCGCTATTTTCATGATAATTGCGAACATTTTTTTCCGGTTATGAACATTCGATTTGTTATTGCCGCGCCTATGTTATTGTTAGGTAGCTGTCGTGGCATGTTATATTATATTCAACCGGTTTCAGTGTAAATAGAAATCTATTAAATGCTATAATAATGCAGTTGTCATGAATTACATACAATGTTGAAATAAATATTAAATTTTAATTAATTGCAAATTAATTAATTAATTATATTTTTTATTCAATTTTTATTCTTTATTTACGCACTAAATATTTTTTATTTCTTCATTGTTCCTAAGTGTATTGTTTTGGTTATCCCTTCAATATACTGGTCTGGGATTGCAATGGACAATAACATGGCAATATATTTCTTCCTTTGGACACGCCAATTTCCGAAAGACTATTTTTTTTCCATAATGGTTGAGACCAGAATTGATTGCGTTTTGCGTTATTCAACTGTTTTTCTTTTAGACTGTCTTTTAATGTCAGTATTGCAGTGATTGTTTGTAATTAGTATTTGTCAACCCCGTGCCTAACCAAATATTGAGGATATGAATTCGGTAGGTATAATAATATTATATTGTTGTAGCTAATTTGTTTCCATTTAGTAAAAGTAAAATTAATTTAAACAGTTGTTAATTTACCCAACACTCCCCTTCTCCAACTATGTCACCCAACACTCCCCTTCTCCCACTATTTCACCCAACACTCCCCTTCTCCCACTATTTCACCCAACACTCCCCTTCTCCCACTATGTCACCCAACACTCCCCTTCTCCCACTATTTCACCCAACACTCCCCTTCTCCCACTATTTCACCCAACACTCCCCTTCTCCCACTATTTCACCCAACACTCCCCTTCTCCCACTATGTCACCCAACACTCCCCTTCTCCCACTATGTCACCCAACACTCCCCTTCTCCCACTATGTCACCCAATACTCCCCTTCTCCCACTATGTTACCCAACACACACATTCTCCCACTGTCACCCAACACTCCTCTTCTCTTACTTTGTCACCCAACACTCCCCTTCTCCCACTATTTCACCCAACACTCCCCTTCTCCCACTATGTCACCCAACACTCCCCTTCTCCCACTATGTCACCCAACACTCCCCTTCGCCCACTATGTCACCCAACACTCCCCTTCTCCCACTATGTCACCCAACACTCCCCTTCTCTCACTATGTCACCCAACACTCCCCTTCTCCCACTATGTCACCCAACACTCCCCTTCTCTCACTATGTCACCCAACACTCCCCTTCTCCCACTATGTCACCCAACACTCCCCTTCTCCCACTATGTCACCCAACACTCCCCTTCTCCCACTATGTCACCCAACACTCCCCTTCTCCCACTATGTCACCCAACACTCCCCTTCTCCCACTATGTCACCCAACACTCCCCTTCTCCCACTATGTCACCCAACACTCCCCTTCTCCCACTATGTCACCCAACACTCCCCTTCTCCCACTGTCACCCAACACTCCCCTTCTCCCACTATGTCACCCAACACTCCCCTTCTCCCACTATGTCACCCACCACTCCCCTTCTCCCACTATGTCACCCAACACTCCCCTTCTCCCACTATGTCACCCAACACTCCCCTTCTCCCACTATGTCACCCAACACTCCCCTTCTCCCACTATGTCACCCAACACTCCCCTTCTCCCACTGTCACCCAACACTCCTCTTCTCCCACTATGTCACCCAACACTCCCCTTCTCCCACTATGTCACCCAACACTCCCCTTCTCCCACTATGTCACCCAACACTCCCTTTTTCCCACTATGTCACCCAACACTCCCCTTCTCCCACTATTTCACCCAACACTCCCCTTCTCCCACTATGTCACCCAACACTCCCCTTCCCCCACTATGTCACCCAACACTCCCCTTTTCCCACTATGTCACCCAACACTCCCCTTCTTCCACTATGTCACCCAACACTCCCCTTCTCCCACTATGTCACCCACCACTCCCCTTCTCCCACTATGTCACCCAACACTCCCCTTCTCCCACTATGTCACCCAACACTCCCCTTCTCTCACTATGTCACCCAACACTCCCCTTCTCCCACTATGTCACCCAACACTCCCCTTCTCCCACTATGTCACCCAACACTCCCCTTCTCCCACTATGTCACCCAACACTCCCCTTCTCCCACTATGTCACCCAACACTCCCCTTCTCCCACTATGTCACCTAACACTCCCCTTCTCCCACTATGTCACCCAACACTCCCCTTCTCCCATTAGAGTTTAATTAATTAATTACACTTATCGTTTCCATAGAAATTAAAATAGTAAATATAATTTAACAGCTATGAATTTGCAACTACCGTAACAATTTGTAACATGATTGATTGAAACCGAATTTTCAGGGATAGATAGCTAAATTGTATTATAACCTAACATTGTCTGTTCTACGTTGTTATACGCAGAAATAATTATTATATGAACCGTAAAAACTATGGCTGTATACCGTTGCTATTTTTGGAATTCTGCAAAAATCTAAAACCGAAATTTATCGAATCCTAATAATAATATTCCGGTACGTTCCATATATACATAAAGTAAATATTGGGATATTTACTTTCCTAAACCTAATTTACTTCATTAACATAACTTTGTTTCACTATATTTTTTGTTTCACAAAAAATATAATGTCCTAGAACGTGTAGCTAGTTTTTTTTAATTTTAAAATACCTAGTAAATTTATAAAAAAATACATTTTTAAATAAATTTCTGAATACATTTAAATTAGTAGTGATTATAAAGTTTTTGTATACCGATGTAACTAATTAGTTTATTTATCCATTGGGTATTGGCTTTTGTTGGCCTTTAATATCTCATGGAATTCGTTCTTATCTGTCGCCTCCACATGTATTCTGTCAGTTTTTCGGTAAATTTATCTTCGTGGTTTAATGCACTCCTCACTCCTCCTTATTTTTCTCCGGACCTTATTCTTATTTTGACTTCTGTGCATTTCGAACCTCAAATTTTTTGATTATTTTTTTAAATACCGGTACTATCAATGTTAAATTTGAAAAATAACTAGCTATATGTTCTAGAACATTATATTTTTTATTTTATTTATATTCTAAAATAGTGTATAATATTAATAATTTGTTCTAGAACTCTACAATGTTGCCTTTGGTAACAATGATTTATGTTATAAAAATGTAGTGCTATACGGAACTGTTACCTTTAATGTAGGCCTATGTTAGTGTGTTGGTGTTCCCCTTCTACTTTCAACCACATAATTTTATGAATGTCTATATTCCAAACTTTTAACATTATTACTCCACTACTCTGAATTTCCCTTTATTTTAGAGGTCGATGGAGAGTCTGATTATTCTGTGCTAGCTAGTATTATAGAAATATGTCATATTTTTATTTTTGATATCATTGTGAATTGGTACTAGTGCGGTATGCGTACACCCCAACACCAACCAAATATTTCATACTAGCTAGTTTATGCATTTTATATTGGAAAATGTTCTAGAACATGGTAGCTATTAATTTAAAAATTATGAATGTTCTAGAACAAATATTTAATATTCTAGAACATTAAATATTAAGGTAATATTAATATTAAATTAATGAATAATTAATAAATTAAATTAGTGTTCAACATCATTAGTTACCGTTAATAATCATGTTAGTGATATTTTACTAAGAGCTTTTTCTTATATTTTTTAGAGGTGTTTTTAGAGTGTAGGGGTTTATTTTTTATATTTTTAAACAAGCTAATGAAAAATAACTAGCTATCTGCCTATAAACTAGCTATCTGCTTAAACAATCTGTCTAGTTCCAAATACTAATACTAGTAAGTTCGTTACAAATGGTACTACTAACTAATACTTTTCTTCCTTTATTTTAATGTGTAAATAAATTAAATAAATGTGTTCAATTAGTAAATGATGCCGTGGAGGAGGTAAATAATAGGTGTGTATAGGCCTACCCATTCCATTCTACAATGGACAATTTTGGACAATCCGTTGGACAATTTATATTGTATTCCAAACTTCTCCATTAATTTTAAGTTAATAATTTTTGTTTGTGGATATTTTTAGGTAAAGAAACCAGATCTACCTGAATTTATATTACGAAAGAAAGCGATTTCTGGCGCAGAAAACAATCGCAGACGCGCCAATTCCGCGGAGAGCTGCAAGTTGCGTCCGACAGCGGAGCGGTACCGCCGGACTCGGACATTCAGCCCGCTCCGGACGCCCATCGACCGGGGGATCTACGCGGCCTTGGAGGAGAAACTAAACCGACTCCTCGACCGAGGCGAACCCGAGAGCGACGAGGCGATAATGACGCGACTCTCGCAGTCCGCCGCGTGGCTGGCGAACCGCGGCGCGCGGAAGCATCGGAAACGGCGCGCCTCGGTGCCCGGGACCGAGCTCGAGGTGGAGGCGACGCCCCGGATGCCCCCGGTACTCCGTCGGGGCAACTCGTCGACGCGGCCGCCCCCGTCCCGGGCCCAGCCCGACCGGCCGCCCCACGACGACGGGCTGCCCGACAACTCGGTCTGCGGATTCATTCCGTGTCCCAAAGGGCCAGTCCGCCATCGACGACTCCACAGGGAGGAAAGTCTCCGACGGAGTAAAACGCAACCCATTACGACGGAAGAAGTGCAATTCGCGAGCGGCGAACTCGGCAAGGATAATATAAATTCCATGCCGAGTATATTTAATGTGAACCAGGTACAGTAATATTCAATCCTATGTACTAGAAATACACTCCTGTGTCTCTATATCCCTTAATTAATACATTTCTCAAACTTCTAGCAAAGAAATGGGTGACTTTAATTCCGGCCACATTAATTATTAATAAGTGACCGGAAAGTTAGAAACTCCGGGTACCAAACTGATACCAATTACGTACCGGATTAGTTGTTAGTTATTCCTTGTACTGTACGCAGACAGGAGCATTTGAAAAAGGCAAACTACTGCCGGCATCAGGAATTTGAAAAAAAATTAGGTTTTATCAATAAATGTACATAAATAATTCCTAATCTATCTTAATGTGTTTCTTCGTACGTACAGAATGGATGGACAATTAGAAACACAGTAATATTGTAATAGAAGCATCCCCCTCCCCATCCTCCAAGAGATGGTCCATCTCATGGAGAGGACTATCACTTTATACCGAAATAACTCGCGTCCCCATTCTAGCTCTTCGCTACATTGTACGACGATTTTTTTTATCATTGGTGCTGCTGATAGAGGCTTATTTAAATAACTAACTAAACCCTCTAGTATGGAATTGCTAGGAGTTTGAAACTGAAAGTAAATCTTTTACGACTTGGTCATATTATATAAAACAATCCTACCTGTACGACGATTTTTTTATCATTGTGCTGCTGATAGAGGCTTATTTAAATAACTAACTAAACCCTCTAGTATGGAATTGCTAGGAGTTTGAAACTGAAAGTAAATCTTTTACGACTTGGTCATATTATATAAAACATTCCTACCTGTACGACGATTTTTTTATCATTGTGCTGCTGATAGAGGCTTATTTAAATAACTAACTAAACCCTCTAGTATGGAATTGCTAGGAGTTTGAAACTGAAAGTAAATCTTTTACGACTTGGTCATATTATATAAAACATTCCTACCTGTACGACGATTTGTGCGTTATATTTAATTTATTTATAATTGCTACTCTACGACGTTCTTACACGTCTTGACTGTCCCCGACTATTACAGCTATAGCCAAAACTATATTCGTTATATTGTATTTATCTGTTATATATTTATAGTGCGTATTCTCTCTGGGCGTGTAGTTGTTTACTACTACTAAACATTACCTTTATTATTTATATTACATTAAGGTTGGTCTCAACGATCAATATGACGCGTCTATCCTCCAGTCCTACGGATACAAGATGGGCGTGGCTTCGAGAACGGACACCGAACTCGAGGATATCCTTAAACAGATTGACGACGACGAAGTTCCCGAACCCCAGCGGAGTTTCAGCGAACCCGAATCGCCGATAAAACCTCCCGAGTTGCTGCAGCACTCCAATAGCTTACCGGAAACCGAGACGGAAGATAACGCGGACGATAAGTCGACCGCGTTGAACCTGCAGAACCTCTCGATACACACCGATCTATCGCTCGTCTTCAAGGCCAACCCCGGCGAGGCAAACGACGACCCCGGGGCCCAATCCTCCGACGAAGATCTGCGAGTTCGCGCCAAGAATCGCTGCAACGTGTCCGATTTCTCGGGTTTCTCCATCCACACCGACCTCTCCACGGTCTACGCGGCGGAGTCGGCAACGAGTCCGCGAGCCGCGACTCCGAGCGGATTATTACCGGGGCGCGGTCTCAGTCGGAGTCTCGAGGTCGTATCCGAGGGCAGCGACATCGCCCCGTACAATGTGAGGTCGTCCGACACCTACGTCGAGAAGTCGCTGTCCCATCCCGCGTCCACCGCCACTTCGCTACCGCGACTCGCCTTCAGTGGAGTCGTTCAACAACCCGCGGACTCAGGGGAGACCGTGTACCACGACTGCGTGTCGCACACTGTCGGTGTGTCGGACGCTGTCGGTGTGTCCGATAATGTCAGTGTGTCAGACACTGTTGATGTGTCCGACACTGTTGGTGTGTCCGACACTGTCGGTGTGTCCGACGCTGTCGGTGTGTCGGACGCTGTCGGTGTGTCCTATAATGTCAGTGTGTCAGACACTGTTGATGTGTCCGACACTGTTGATGTGTCCGACACTGTTGGTGTGTCCGACACTGTCGGTGTGTCCGACGCTGTCCACGAGACCGACACAGTCCGTGTGTTCGACACTGTCGGACCAGCGGAAGCCGAGGTTGTTTTTCACGATTGTCAGGAATTCGATTATTCGCTAGACATCCGATCGGCGTCTCCGTGTGTCGGAGCGCGGCCCAGCGCTGTCGGGACCGACGTCAGTTCCCTCGGCTCGCCTCTGTGGACCATGGACGCATCGGCCCACTCCCCGGCCGGCGTGATCTACGGGGACGACCTGGGGGGCGTCACCATAGAGCTGAGGGACATTCAGAATGAAGAGAAGGTGGTTGATGAAACTAACGAGTATGCCGACGAACAATTTGAAGTTTCTGTAGAGGATGTTGTGCAAAAAGTCGTGGAAGACGTCGTAGATGTTGTTTACAAGGACGAAGTTATTGCTGCTGAAGAAATTGAAGAGGTTCTGATTAGCGAAGCGAGTAGTTCCCCCAAAGCGCTGATGACTGATCCGAGTTCACCCGATTCGGCCAGTCGAAGCGCCTTCGAAATAAAACCAACCGATTGTACTGCGGCGTCCCGAGATAAGGAAGCGGAAGTGCGCGAAGGAACCGACCGGAAACCCGATGATTTAGCAGTTGACGACGAACAATCTTATAATTCCACTTTGAAAGAGAAAATAAAGTTGTTCGAATACTTCGACCGGTCGCAGCGGTTCTTCACTCCCCCGGAATCTCCGCTCGCGCGGCCCCGCGATTCCTCCAACTCGTTGCACAAGAGCCCGAGCGCCGCGGACATCCATCGCAGTCGCTCGGGCGATTCGACGGGATCCGCAGGCAAGATGAGCAAGTGTTTAGAGTCGTTGGTCGTCGCGCTGGAGAGATCCACAGGCGTATCGATAAAACCGCGCGCGGAGAAGCCCGCGCGAGTTCGCCCGAGCAGCTCGTCGCCGGGGCAACCGCAGCAGATGGGGGAGCGACCGGAGAGCAAGTGGGGCTATAAGCAGAACCTCGTCGTGGATAATAAGGGGGGCGTCCGTCGCAAGGTGCTGATCCGTCGGCGTCAGGAACGCTCGCACACGCAGCCGGTGACCCAGGACGACGTGCAGAAAGCGTTGGCGACCAAAGCGGAAACGGAGGAGGAGGTCGCCGGGGACTACGAGGATCCGAGAACGCGCGAACTCCCTCCGTCGACGAGTCGATCGAGTCGCGCCGTCGCTACCTTCACCACGCAGCTCTACGAGGTCTCCATGCCGACCACCACCTGGGGGAACTTCTCGACGACCCCGCCGGTTCTCAGCCCGCCCGCTGGGGGGCCTCTCGACGGTGCCTGCCAACGGCTCCTCGACCAGCACGCCCTGTACGACTCGCAGTCCGAAGAAACCTTTTCACACAAATCCAGTAAATCTTCCTCACCTGCCGTGGACAACGCGATATTCGATAGTAGCGTGGGGAGGGACAGTTCGACTCAGTTTGGTTTGGACGGACAGAATATTTATTCGCCGACGTCGAAAATAGCTGGGAAGGAGCCTTTGGGAGCGAGTGTTTGGTCGAAATCGGATGGGAGTTTGGAGGTTATTCACGAGGTTCTGTCGCCGCAATGTCTACCCGCAGCAACAACCTCAGCTACTTCTAATGTTTATACCCCCGAGGTGAAAGATGACAGCCAATCAGAAGGTTTGTCCCATTCATGTCCGGGAGATATTCGGACGGAGCATCTCGGCAACGTGAACCCGGTTCTGTCGCTCCGCGACGTTGTCATCTGCAGCGACAGTTCCATATCTCTGGGCGAGTCGCCCGCGTACGGGGATTCGCCGGTTGTTAGCCCGTTGAAGTCGACGTGCGTGGAGGAGGGGCTGCGCGGTCGTAGGGTTGTCTGCGGCGTCGGTAGCGGCTCTAATCTCGCGGTTCTAGACGAGAGGAGTCCCTCTTCCGTGTCTTCCTCGCTGTGCGGCCCGATTCCCCACGAATGCGAACTTTACGCGCCGCTCCCCGCCATGTCGCCTCGCGCAGGGAAATGGAGTTCCCCGGTTCCTCGTGGATTCCACACGGAGGATATAAGTTCCCCGGACTCATACCCCGTCGAGCACGAGTGCGGGGTGCTGGACACGCCCGAGGGCTACCCGGTGGAGCACGACTGCGAGTCGGCGCAGAGTATGCGACGCGCCGGGCGAAGGCGGCGCGGATCCGCGCGGCCGCGCTGCTCGCGGAGCAACTCGGCCGAGACAGGCCGGCCCGACGTAGTCCCGGTCTCGGACTGCGGGAGTCAGACGCTCGAGTCTCTGGTCCGCGAGTACGGGGGAGGGGCCCCGCGGCGGGGTGAGAGCGAGCGCCCGGAAGCCGAGAGCGAGTCGTCGGTCTACCGGCCGGAGCCGGATATAGTGCTCAGCGCGACCACCACGGACGTTCCCATCGTCATGGGAACCGCGGAGCTCATCCTCAATCCCGAGTTCTCCAACATGAGTATCAACGAACGTATCGCGATGCTGCGGCGTTCCAGCGTGGACAGCGAGACTCGCGTCCAGGAGTTCCGGAAACGGACCATGTCCGGGGAGGAGGAAGGGAGTCGGGGAGAATCCGAACCGATGTGGAACGCATCGGAACAGAAGCGGAACGGATCGGAACAGACGTGGAACGAATCGGAACAGTTGCGTAACGGATCGGAACAGACTCGGAACGGATCGGAACAGATGCGGAACGGCTCGGAACAGTTGCGGGACGGATCGGAACAGACTCGGAACGGATCGGAACAGATGCGGAACGGATCGGAACAGATGCGGAACGGATCGGAACAGACGCGGAATGGATTGGAACTTGTGTGGAACGGATCAGCTCGACCCGGTACCGCGAGCGTGGGTGACGACGGTTCGATCGGTAACAATCGAGTTACCCCGATGCTGAGCGAGTTGACGCGCTCGTTGGAGCAGCTCGAGTCGACCATCGAGCAGGCGAACAGCCGAGCCGTGCAGCGACGGGCCACGACCAACTGGTGCGAGAGGAACCTAAGCCCCACGAGGAAACCCCGACGGTCCCTGGAGGCTCTGCCGGGATCGGGGAACGCCGAGACGAGCGGGGTCGTGAAGCCGACGGTCGCTCGAACCGAATCGTCGATAAACCGTCGGAGTCGGTGCGTCCTCAGGAAGTCCAGCTACCGGTCGCTCACCCAGCCAATCACCCAGGCCGACGTGATAAAAGCAATGAAGGTGACCGTAGAAGAGAAATACAACGAGATACGCAAAGGGACTTACAACCAAGCAATGGACGCTAATATGCTCGACGATAAAGCCCAACTTAGTATCGAAGAGAAAATGGCCTTATTCAGGTTAGTTTTACTAACATCGTTTAGAGAAGTAATTCAACAATTGTTTGTTTCTAGTTAATATTCACCATTTACTCACTATGAATCTTGTTTTGTAAATTATATTTAAACTAATTAGTTTATGTTTCCCTGAAAAGGGTATATATTTTGCTCCTTGGAGAAATTGAATTGTTTGATATAATATAATTAATTGATTAATTAATTAATTGTTTCTGTCTGTTCCAGCCGTCACGCAGTGAATAGAAGATCTGCTAGTTTTTAAAGAACATAATATTAGTTCTAATTATTGTAAGATATTAATGTAAATAAATTTGTTGATTGTTTTATATTCCATGTCATTAGTGAATGAATGTGCATCTTGTGGGAAGGACATACCCCCCCCCCCCCCCCCCCCCCTACTCAAATCGAAAATAAATGTTATTCATTGGTAATGTTTCCCGGTGAGCACAAATTCTCAGTTTCAAATCCACGGTTATCATTCAACGGCAAGAACTAAGTTTACAAAAGTATAGCATTTTTTTATATTTCCCTGCATATAAATCAGATATTTATATCACTCATCGATGGCATTATAATGCCATCGATGGGTGATGATCAAACATCGGAAGGTAATTCTATAATGGAATTCAGCCAACGCGAGCTAAGCGAGCGAGAATTGCAAAAAAAGGGTTTAAATTTTGCGACTCGTTGACCCTCTATCCCCCTCGCTCCGCCACCGCATGCACTCCAATGAGGTTTCATGACATATAATCATTCCACAATCCAGTGGACTTCGTTGAAACTAACGACTTTCTCCAGACGATGAGTTTTCTTCACCTCTGTCTGTTAGGAGGTGTTAAATTTCCATAATAAACCTAGTTTGGTAACCTCTCAGCAGATGCACATTATTTCATGTTTTAGATTACTTACAGCCTTCACTATTGTTTCATTTTTGCACGAATATGGTTTGATACATTTTAAGATCTTGCTCTTTAGCATGACCCCCAATCTTAATTTTCTTGGTCATTTCTGCCTCACTCACTGAGTAGTCAGTCATTGGCATGGCAACCACTACTGGGTTGGTATGGTAGTATTCGTATGAATGTTACTATTTGTCGGAGTTCCCATAAATTGCATTATTAATAATCGCATAGGCACCACGCATTGTATGATTTCACTGTTGGTTTTTTTATTTTCTTATTTACATACAATTTATTAACGTTTCCATTGTAAAGTATCTGTAGTTATACCATCATTAACTGGTAATTATCTATTTAGTTTGTAAATACATTAATTATAACCGTTAGTAAGTCGCAAGGTTATTGTATTTTTTGTTTGCAGCGGTCCACAGATTGCCCCAGAGTCAGCCCGTACCCTACCGTCGGTGCGACCCAAACGTCGGAGCAGTGTGCTCAGCCGCTACCAGACGGAGGATCCCCCGAAACAGTGATACACCCAATTATGTTCAACGTCTACCTCTTCCATGGATAAAGGTGCAACCAGTGATTCATTAGTCTAAGACATTCTCACAGTGCAGAACAACACGTTCGCTCACAAACAGTGCTGCTTTTTTACTAACGTTTTATATCTTTACCTTTAAGTAAAAATTAAGTAATTATTGTTTAACATGACATTTGTTTTTTTTATAGTAATTCCTTTTTACAATTGTTTTTTGAAATACAAATAATGTGATATAATTAAAGATGAAAGTGCAATAACTAACTTCCTTTTATTTGGTATAAATGCATTTTTTTAATCTTTGGGTTTCATAAATTATTATTCGAGCATACACCTGCGTCAGAAGAAGGCATAGAGCAGACAGAATCGAGCGTTTTGGTGTTTTTCAACTGGTGCTTTTATAACGAAGAGACGGGGGGGGGGGGGGGGTCATGGTCGCAAATACCATTTCGGTGAATAATTATCTTGTCTCTGCGAATTAACAATGTGTATTCTCAATAAATTAAACAAAGGAAAGGAGCAGGTTACCGAGGTTAGGTTAACCAAAACAGTAAACGAAAGTCAATATCACAGGTTACAATTTAATTTTTGCTGTTTTGATGAGATCGCATTCAAATTTTAACAGATCCTTTATTGTTTTGATTAGAATAGTATGCGACTGTAAATTGCTCATTTCCCTTAATTGATAATTTAACATTGAGGCGAGATATTAATTCGCCGCGTAAGAAATTGCATCAAATCCCCCCCCCCCCCCCCCCCCATGTCTCATGGACACATACCTGTTAATGTCTACTATAATAATACACTGGAATTATCAATTCACCAAACCTCCGGCTCCGTCTCCGGCCGGAGCTCATATTGTAGCCCGGAGGAACCTCCAGGCTCCGGCTCCGGATGATATTTTAGCTCTGTCGCATCCCTACTGTTCACCATGCTGATGGACCAGCACAAGATCTTGCATTAAGGGGTTGGTCGCCACGGTGAAAGCAATGTTCGGCAAGGTAGGTGGTGGACTAGGACTAATGATACGCCTCCAGCTCCTATGCTATGGGTATGACAGGGAAGGAGTCCAATTATGTAAAAAACACTTAAATTTGGTTGGGAGGTAAGGGCGTTCTAAGATTGGTTGGGAGGTATGGGCGTTCTAATATTGGTTGGGAGGTATGGGCGTTCTAAGATTGGTTGGGAGGTAAGGGCGTTCTAAGATTGGTTGGGATGTATGGGCGTTCTAAGATTGGTTGGGAGGTATGGGCGTTCTAAGATTGGTTGGTAGGTATGGGCGTTCTAAGATTGGTTGGGACGTATGGGCGTTCTAATATTGGTTGGGAAATATGGGCGTTCTAAGATTAGTTGGGAGGTGTGGGCGTTCAAAGATTGGTTGGGAGGTATGGGCGTTCTAAGATTGGTTGGTAGGTATGGGCGTTCTAAGATTGGTTGGGACGTATGGGCGTTCTAATATTGGTTGGGAAATATGGGCGTTCTAAGATTAGTTGGGAGGTGTGGGCGTTCAAAGATTGGTTGGGAGGTATGGGCGTTCTAAGATTGGTTGGGAGGTATGGGCGTTCTAAGATTGGTTGGGAGGTATGGGCGCTCTAAGATTGGTTGGGAGGTATGGGCGTTCTAAGATTGGTTGGGAGGTATGGGCGTTCTAAGATTGGTTGGGAGGTGTGGGCGTTCTAAGATTGGTTGGGAGGTATGGGCGTTCTAAGATTGGTTGGGAGGTATGGGCGTTCTAAGATTGGTTTGGAGGTATGGGCGTTCTAAGATTGATTAGGAGGTATGGATTGGCGTTCTAAGATAGGTTGGTGGGAGGTATGGGCCTTCTAATATTGTATTTGGTTGGGAAGTATGGGCTAAGATTGTTGTTTTCAATCCGCTGAAAGCCATTTTATTCTATTTAACAAATACGCAAAATTCTGGAACATTTCATTTATGGCAATGCAGTGCCTAAAATAATTATTACGGAGAGAGTTATATACACCATACATGACCTGTAAAAGTGTTATTTTCTGATGATACGCCCAGATTTTTTATAAATCTTTATCATATTGCTTGAAATATGAAACACAACTAGTTCAACTCACCGTGGTTGTTACCATGAAGCCGGAATTTTCGATTTCGCCTTTAAATTTTTTTTATAAGCGTTTTAAAATTGTTCCAGAATATTGTGTATTTATTAAATAGAATAAATGGCCTGCAGCGAACAATAATACTGCCCTCAAAAGGTAAAGTCACGTAACTTCAAAACCCTCATTCTGAGATATCAAGCCCCAAAGGTTTTTTGTATGCGCTTTTAGTATGCTGTAGCTACTATGGGTGTGTTATAATATCATTGGATAGTACGTTTATTCTTATACTTTTCGTACATATCCATGTATGGCTATAGAGCCAAACGAGGCCACTTAAACTCAGTTAAGTGTTTTTACTTTATGCATGCAGTCTGGCAGAACCCACATGAAAAAGAAAACGGATACAATGGCAGAATGACATTAACTCATATTTAAAATTGTCTGTATTACATTCTTTTGACTTTGTAATTTGATTTAGGTGCTTTTGACTTTGTAACAACACCAAATTTCGCAATAATCGACTTAGGTAAATTTCAAATAAAAATGTCAAACAGCCACCAATGGGAGTCATTGATATATCAGATGATTGCTTAGAAGTATGCGCTTCATTTTGCGCTATTAACTCAAAACTGCAAACTTTGGAGCTACGTGCCTTTGGCCTTTGCCTTTGGAGGGCGGAACACACATGTCACTGAATTAAGACCCTATAATTATTCCATTACATGAAGTATAGAGATGTAGTCGTTCTTGCAGCTCTAAATTAAAAATTAAATTACGTATTTGGGAAGGTAGTAGTAGCCTTCACCTGCCATACGATTCCAAGATCGGAAGTTAGCAGAAGTCTGCCAGAATTGATCCACTTGCTCAAGCACACTATCCTCGGAGCTTATGCTCATACTATTAAAGATTTCCTGAGTACGGAAGCTACTGTAAATATTTTAGTCTTCTTGGAGTTAACAAAAGAGCCACACTAGAAGCAGTATGTTACAATGAGCTCCAATCCGATCCGAAAGGCAGGCCATTTATTCAATTTAATGAATACACCATATTCTAGAACATAGTATTTGTATTTAAAGGTGATACACCCCCTCTGAGGCCAAAATTTAACATTTTTGTTTTTAGTTAATCGGGAACAGAATTAAATGAGAATTCCAAATTTGAAAACCACTTAGCGCGACATATCTTAGTTCTCGAGTTATCGGCGCTGTTTTTCCGTAAGAGTACAACTGTCCTTAAAATTGTAAGACAGACAACCGACACATAGGCAGATTAGATTCCACCAAACATTAAAACTGACATTCAGCGACGCCGAATATCCCTGTAGCGAAAATTTGCTTATTCATTCGTGACAGAAATGATTACCAACCATCTTGGGCCTACCCCAGACAGCCAGTTTTGCGTGGGAAAGTTTGAAAAATTTTGACTTTATTTGTCTCAGAATGACATTTTCATTTTCAATTTTCTTCACTCATCCGAACGAGCTATGGTAGCTTTATAAAAGTTATATTATGGAATTTTTATAAATTTATTACCAAAACCGGTAATTTAAAAATAAATTAAATTTTCATATTTTTGTATGGAGGCTATTATTGGCCTTCCATACAGGCCCATTCTCACCAAAATCGGCCAAACGGGTGTCCTGAAGTCATATCCTCTGTTTATGTCGGTTCTAGAAAGTGGTTAATGGCTTCAATGAAAGCTGCTGAAGCGTAGATTTTGTACAATTAATTTCAGCTCAAGCAGAACATAATATGGCCAAAAATGACATTTTCAATGTCAGGGGGTCCAAAGTGCTACAGTAGTAGAACAAACTGTTATAAAATTCCAACCCAAAGTCATTGCAGTAAATCAAAATACCGTTAGAATGCTGGTTAAATGGAGATTCGCTCTCAGTAGTATTTGTATACATACAATGTAGTTGGTGTCGTACAGCTGCGTTTAACATCGTGTTTAACACTTTTCTGAATTGTATGTCCGACCCTGTAATTGTGCTGATTTCATCTTAACTTTTTAAGAGTAATCATAAAAGTAAATATTCATTTGCTTATTTTCCGTCCAAGTAATCGTCTTCTAAGTTGACCAAGATATACAGT
>JAUCBJ010006311.1:0-34066 GCA_032718475.1 Nemertoderma westbladi | reverse complement strand
ACCGATTTGGTGAGTTTGAAGAGCGCTGCGCTGGTGGTCTGTAACTTGCTGATGTCTGGCTGATGTGGCTTGATACTTACAGTGGTGTACATAATCAACTTGCATGTTACTTAAGATCAGTAGCAGGCATTATGGATCTTTGTAAGTTTTTATGGGCAGGTGTAGCTCTTATTGGCTTACATATCACAGTTCCATATATGAGCATGTTGTTGGACCACAAAGTAACAATTCGTCAATTGATGTATATACTCCCTAACCTCTACAATGATCTCAAGTTATCCACAGATGAAGATTTTCTACAGTTTGACACCTGTGCAATTCCCTCTCTAAGACCATATTATCTAAAACCACTCGTTAAGAAGACATCATCATATGGTTACAATGTTTGCTTCAGCCTTGCTAACTATACCTCAATATGTGACAAACAATTGATGAACATATATATCAATAAGCTGTGCTCTGAAATTGTGGCAAAGCTAAAGTTACAACGTGGTGACCAATATGGTTTCGGAGATGGTACAAATGATCACCTCCTAGTCACAAACTTGCCAGAAAGTATCTTAGATGATAAAGACGCTACAACTACTAAATCGATAGAAAATTATTTTGGTTACCTTGACAGAGAAATATCGAAGCATAATAATACACCTATTTAAAAAATAATTTCTTATTCTTTAGGTGCTGGCAAATTTTAAATAAATTTTACTCCAGCTTCCAGAATATTGGTTTGAGGGCTATGAGAATCTCATCTACCCCCACTAAATCGACCATTGCGGTTCGAATGAGATTAAAATTGACTCTATATGACAAAGAGAAGTGTCAAAACTGACATTTTGATCTTTTTCATTGAATTTCCCGTAATTTTTTGAAATTTTGAAATAAACTTTAATCCAGCTTCCAAAATATTGGTTTAATGGCTTCAAGAATCTCATCTACCCCCACTATATCGACCATTGCGGTTCCAATGAGACTAAAATTGATGTCATACGATGACTGGAAGTAACCTAACTCACAAATTGCCTTTTATCTTCAATTTATAGTATCTGCGTGATATGGGTCATTTCAAAAACCCCTGGGGCAATTGATGTAAAATTGATGTGGGGAGGTAAAAATGGTGTAAAACATTTTAAAATAGGACCGTTCAACGAAAAAAATTGTTACAATTTTGAAATTCGAAAATTTTTATTTTTTCACCATTTAAGTTTCCACCCTACTAATAGGGTTAAGGGACCATGAAAAAAGATTAATTCGGGCGGATGATAAATATATTGTTGTATTCTGATTAATTAGTGTCAAATAACGCTTAATATGATCCAGTCGTTGTGTATTATTAATAATGGTGTTATAATTTTTTTTAATTTTTTTTTAATTTTTTTTTAATTTTTTTGCCATTTTTTAACCCAACTTTTGCACTTTTTTTGAGACGGTTTTTTTTAATTACATTACATTGTAACATCTCCATTTTTGATTTACGCCGGTTTTTTGGTGTTCGAAATTAGAGGGAATTGGCTTGAAATAATAAGCTAGAAATTTCAAACTTGTTTATTCGCCGACATGCAATTGTTTTAAAATAATCTGTTGTATTTACAATCGTGGTTGAACAATTGCCCCCCACGAACTATTGCACTCTGGAGAATTGCCCCCCCCCCCCGGACTATTGCCCCCCGGACTTTTGCCACAGGACTATTGCCCCCCGAACAATTTACCCCCGGACAATTGCCCCCCCGAACTATTGCACTCTGGATAATTGCCCCCGGAGGACAATTTCCCCTCAATTATACTTACCCACCAAACAATAAATTGGCCCCAAGGAAAAAAAAAATAAAAAAATAAGGTCGTTCCTAGCTGCTATTTAGTCTTCCTAACTTGTTACAACATTAAACAATAATTTTATATAGCTAGGTCTGTGATATAATTAATGAAACATGCTTATATTACTTATTTATGTGCTCAATAATTTCGATATTTTCCAACTTAAGTATTTCATTACAATAAAAATAAAATGTTAACGAGCAGAAGCCATTAAATTACGTCATAAAAAAGCTATAGCTAGCATAAAGACAATCTAATTGTGGCAACTTTGACCTAAAATTCACTCTCTATCTCCACATACCACTTGTATTCATATCACACCTAAAATGATAAATTAAAGCCAATTTGAGTGATCCAATTGCCCCACGACTCACCAACCCATAATATTACCACATCACATACCGCAATGATTCTATCAGCAACATGTTTCGGCAGAACCGCCAACAACAACCTTTCTTGTTCAGCACTGTGTTCCTGAAGAACCAGTTGTACTTGTAAAGATGCGCGTATCTCGATAAAAGCTTTTCGCTGGCGTTGATCCATAAGAAGCAAGCTTACAATGCCCATAATGATAGCACACATGTAAATGAGAAAGTTTGCTCCACACTGTAAAAAATAAATAAATAGTAATAGTGTTAAATATTATTTATTATATTATTGGTATTTATTTATCATTTATTATTAAATTTATGTTTTTAGTATTTATTTAATTTAAAATTTAAAAATTGTGATATTTTACATTGTATTTATTATATTACAAATAAGATATATAGTTACTGTTGTTGTCTATAGTATATGTATATGAACAAATGCAGCTAATATTTCCAGAATGAGTGTCCATTACATCCTAATAATGTGAGAATGGGCCCAAATTCGCCAAAGAGTTCATAATTATTCTCCGGAGGCCTAAAAAGACACAGAAGTATCTCTCTTACAAAATTAGGTTGAAATATCACCAATGACCACATGTTTGGTAATTAAAGAACTAATTCAATATATGTTAAAATAATTAATTGTAAAGCCGGATTGTGCACGCGTCGGTTGGAAGTTTATTTCTATAATATTATAATTCACATTATATACATTATTTATTTTTAAATTATATATAACAAATACATATAAAAAAGCACTTGTTGTTGAAAAAACAATGTTTATATAAACCCTGCTTACATACACGGATATGTGGTGTTTCTAATGAAACAATCAGTATGCACAAATACCAGAAATCAAACGAATTAGCATAACCATGACTATAGTATTGGCACAAGCTACAGGAAGTTTTAGGAAAATAAGCCAATGTATTTCAAGGTAATAAAAAGGTAGGAAATTATATCATAAAAAAATATATATATTATATTATTTATATTTATTTTTATCCTTTTATTTATACGTTTCATATGACACATCGTCATTGTAATCGTAATATAATATTTATTTTTGATTGATCATTATATTCATCGTTCTATCAAACAATCAATTAAATATTTGTATTAATGAGTTTGTGAATTTTGAATTTATATTTAGTTCGTTTATCAATTTTTCGTACGCAGGTACTGAATAAATATGTACTTTATTAATCATGAAACTGAAAGTTTCCTTTGTTATATAAATAACACTGGAACCAGCATACTACCCCACCCTCCTATTGTGCGTTATATAATATGCGAACGAGCCCTAAAGGCCTGAGATACAATAGGTGGGTGGGTGAAGCTGCGAAACCCTAATATATTGCAGCGCCAATTAATGTCCAATATATTCAGTATTATAAATATAGAAAGTGTAATAATCAAGCAAACATATTATTATATTTTATAAATAGATGTACAAACGGAAACAACAAGGTCCCGTAAGGATATAAATAGGGCAGTAGAGGTAGCAATGTAGCAGAATAATAATATAACGCGTTTCTGCCACAAAATATCTTGGCATCCTAATTATTGACAAATTATCCTGGAAAGCTCATACCCTTCACGTATCCAAAAATCTGTCCAGAACCATCGGCTTATTTTTTAAACTCAGACACATATTCCTGCAATCCGTCCTTAGAATGCTATATTACTCACTTATTCACCCATACATTTACTATGGCTTACTAATTTGGGGTAACACACATGATTCTTACTTACGTCCGATTATAATTTCAGTAAATAAAATAATTAGGGGTATCACTTTTTCTGACAGTAGAACTCCCGCTACTCTCATTTACAAAAGCCTATCCATCCTCCTTCTCACACAGATATACAAGTTTAAATTAGCTAGCTTCATGTATGATGTTTCAAAAGGAACCGCTCCCCCCAATTATCGTCCATATTTCGGTTATCATCACTCTACTCGATCTTCCTCATGTTCATCATTATATGTTCCCTACAGGCGCTTCCTAGTAGCCCAACGTGGAATCCAATACCAGGGACCTGTCCTGTTGAATTCCTTACCGAACTCTATCCGTTGTACACATAACAGGTAATCCTTTATCTTTAAGCTGAATAAGATTTTAAATAACTAACGCATATTTATTCTCTTCTTCTCACTAACTAAACTAATATCAGGGACCCACACTGACCATTCTACCTACTGTAATCACTCATACAACTACTAACTGTATTCATCTCTCCTACTCTCTGGGGATCCCAACACTAGCATTGGCTATCTGGCATATCCTTCTAACTAACATCTACCTACATAATATTCCCTATATTTCTATCCTTGCGTGCATTTTTGGTGGAGGTTAAATATATATTATATACATTACATATTAAATGAAATGAAATTGGTATTGACCGGTAGTGACTGACTACAGCATATTCCAATAATATATGGACCAATCAGTCGGGCAGCTATCACTTATTTATTGGAGACAGGGGGTGGGGGGGACTCGAAGCGAATTAATATCCCGCCTCAATGTTAAATTCTCAATTCAGGGGAAGTAGCATGTCACAGTGGCACACATTATTTTAAAAAAAAATTAACTAAACACAATAGAACATAGGTTACAGTTTTATTTAGTTTAGAGAGTAATCAGCTATTATTAGCGTCCAATTTCCCCCGGAGAGGGATAAATTTTCATTTCGTCCAGTTCCGTTTGGTTATCGTCCAGTTATCTGATTTATTAAGGCCCAAAGGGCGAGAATTTTCCATCGCCACAATTTCGTTATTTATTTATTATTATTATCGTAAGCAACCATAACAAATAAATGTTCTAGTTGAACAATAAACTCAACAAAATATATGATACACAACTCATGCTACATACTGTACGTATACACATTAGCCAATTTATAAACAACACTACTTTACTCTGAAGCCAGCCAGACTCACAGATAAAAAAAAGCAACACAGCAATAATATTTGTACCATTCCAGTTGATCAATAAATTTGGCAATTTTACTGTACACATGAAAGTGATAGTGTACTGTACTGTATTGTGTACTAAATAGTAATAAGTAATAAACTACATATAATACAACAATACAATTATTATATTACAAGTAAATAGTGTAGCACCACTCACCTGATTTGTGACATAATACCTCTGATTGGCAGTTGTCAGCAAACCCACCATCAGAATTTGACATAGGCCAGCCAATACAGATAGTATAATTAGTGACACAATTCCATAAGGTATGCCAATGAATGTGCCATAAATAAGGAAGACAATTAAACTGACTCCATCACTGACCATTATGGGGCTGCCGTATAGAAAGTTAATGTGTAGAAGAATCTGTATCAGCATGGATGACCATGCTATTGGTGGGATTATTATAGATATAATCCAATCAGGAACAATTCTAAATTTAGTAAGAGTAGCCAGCGAGATATTAACTATAACACCAAAGCTTTGAAAAACAATTGCTGGGATGAAGTGGATAACATATTGATCAGCATTTGAGTACATTACCATGGAGCCGATATTGATAACAACAACGCACAATAGTAACACACACATTGTATCTTCCCTTCGTCGGCTGAAATAGCATTGATACAGGGTCTCCATGTCAGGATTTGCATATCTGACTCGCAGTAACTTGGGTAGAATAGCTTGTACTCCCGAATCATCAATTGCAAATACACCTTCCTTCCTGGTTGCTACCTTGCTGACTATATTTACTGCTGCATCATTATTGCCGGGTGGTTGTCCATTCTCAGAGAGAATATCAAAATTATCTGATGCTGAATGATTCATGTCTTCAAGTTAAAGTGTTTCTTGGAAATGTATATTTCATTATTAAATCAATTAATAATATGTTACTCAATAGTTACTCAATACTGAGTGAGTACCATAGAAACAAATATAGATCTATTATATCTATTATATATATGGTCAATCAATATTATGTAATATTTTCGAGAGGATCAAATATACAATAGGTCATGTATTTTAATACAATGATAGTCAAAAACTTAAAGATTCACATTATGCGGCTATTAATAATACAATGTAAATATAATAACGAATATATCATGGCCTGGGATATACAATCGGTGTGACCCAGTTCCAGTCCCCTCCAATGCAGTGACATCCAGTCCCCTGCCCTCCCAATTTTTTCCAAATCGTAATGAGAAGGGGAGTAACTTTTTTTAAAGTTTTTTAAAATCCGAAAAATATTATTTATTTTCGGCTTCATTTAGTTCGTTATTTTTTATTACAATTGATTCCATTAATTTTATTCATGTGCTGAAATAGAATCGATGTAGATAAGGTATGCAATGCACGTCACTTGGGCAAAATCCTTCCACCGTTTAGTTTTGGTTTTATGTAGTTGAGCTGCTCACTACTTACAACATAAAGATAAAGAGTATTATCTACTACTAGGATCGGCATGCTGCATTGCAGCTGCATTTTTAAGAATGCTGTGCCGGCTTGTCAACAAAATTGCACCGCCACAACTCCCTATCACCCATGACATTTGCTAGATCATCCGCATCTTCAAGGCCAGTGTCCTTTAAGATGCGTCTCAAGAAAGTCATGGGCTGTCCACCATGCTTATTCACTCCATGAGGCTGCCAAAGTACAAGATTATGCACTGGCTGGTCCTCACGGCGAAAGCAATGTCCTGCAAAGCGGAGGCGATTTTGTTCTAGTGTCAAGCTTGGGGGAACCAATGAGACACCTCCAACGTTATATAGTGTGTCTGTTTGGAGATATGTGCATTGTACTTGACACAATGAACCCGGCGTAGCATTCTTGTGAATGTGCCATCCAGAGATTTGGTGTCCTCAGCAGTTAGAGCCCGGCATGGACTCCCATAGAGGAGTAATGGGACTACTGCTGCTCTAAATAATCGGACCTTAAGTTTCCGATTAATTCTCGGTGGCTTCCAAATCCTGGAAAGCCTATTCAAGGCTGCCCATGCCTTTCCCTTACGTATTCGAAGGTCCTCACCTGACTTCCAGATCCATGATCCCAGGTAACAGAAGTCGTCCACATGCTCAAGCATACCATCCTTTGAGCTTATGCTCATCCGATCAGAGACTTGCTGAGGACTTTCAAAGTTAACTGTCAAAATTTTGGTCTTTCTGGAGTTAATAAAAAGACCAACACTAGTAGCAGCATGTTCTAATGAGCTGAGGAGCCGTTGGGCTCCCTCTAATGATTCTGAGAGTACTCCTAAGTCATCAGCAAAGTCTAGATCAGTTAGGTACTTGGCAGGATTCCTCGACTTCTGGAGCCAGTAGGTGGAGTTATCATCACCCCATCATCATTATGATGATCTAAGGACATGCGTAGAACATAGTCAACCACAATAATGAACAAGAATGGTGCAAGTGTGTCTCCTTGGAGGACGCCCCATAACACTTCAAATGGTTCTGTGTTACCGTCAACAGTAGACACAAATGTTGTCGAACCATCGTATACTGATCTGATTGCTGCAATAATTTCATCAGGAATCCCATATAATGAAAGTATGCTGAACATACGTGAGCGAGAGACTGAATCAAAGGCCTTGAAGAAGTCAACAAAGATAACAGCCAGATGCCTGTCTTTCTTTTTTGATAATTCTTCAATTATCCTTCTAAGTGCCAAAATGGGCTCCATGGTCCCACGACCTTTACGGAACCCATTCTGATTTCCACGGAGCAGTCTCTCAATGGGATCCCTGATGCGATTTAATAGAATCCTATTGTATAGCTTTGCAGCAATCGAGATCAATGAGATTCCCCGAAAAGAACCATAGAGTGTTAGGTTGCCCTTCTTGGGAACTGGCACCAACTTATTTGTTTTCATTTCTTGTGGGACTCTTGTTGTTCGGTAAATGTCTGGCACGATTGGTCTTAATGCTCTTTGCAGCAGCAACACTTCTGCAAAGGAGATATCGCCAATGGGAATATCTGGGAGTACAGACTCAGACACTTTTACTTCTATAAAGTTATCAGGCAATACCCTGTCATTATTGAGGAGGTTTTCAAAGTGGGCTTTCCAACCATTGAGGCAATCGGCTGGTGATTCAGCCTTAACCTTGGTGGTTGGTTGGCTTTTCCGCCCAGTAATCAAATTGACCGATTTCCATGCCTGGGATGATTGCCTGCTGTCGTCAGCATCATTGATGGCATCAACCTGTTGGTTTATTAGCTCCTGTAGATTAACAGAGTACTGCCTGTTCAGGGACCTAGATGCAGCCTTAACTGCATTCTTGGCCGCTGTAGTCTGTTTGAGTCGGGACTCTTTCTGCGCCTTATGAAGGCCATTTCGGCACTTCTGATTTTTGTTGTCAGTCCAGGGGGCCCTTTTCCTGTTTCGAGGGTATACAGTAACTGTTTCTGCAGCTATGCTAAGATAGAGTATTATCTACTCTTTATTAACCTCAGGAAATAAAATACATCGTGAAAACATTTTTCCCAGGAATAAATAATTTTATTTATCTTTTAATCTTTGTTATTAAGTTCTAGATATAAGGTACCTCCTTATAGCTATTTCTTCGTCTGATGTAAATAATATGTCATTGCAAGGATTCCAAATATGTTAAACTCATGAATCATTGAGGAATGCCGTCTGTTTAGTGTTGCCACCTCTCCTCGGGAAAAACAGCATAACCTCTTCACACTCATCATTCAGTTTCAGTTTCCACCAGCTGGTCAACTATTGGTAGAATGTTTGTATCTGTATGTACAGTACTGCACTAGGCCTTTACGGCACATTTTGCTGATTTCTGAATTTATATATTGGTACTGGACCGGAACAAATACTCTCTATCACTGGACTAAACTCCAACCGACCCTTATTGCACACGTTGTTATGGTTATAAACTACGTACTAATTAGCACAATGGAACAATTTCCAAATGAACTTAGTTCATTACTGTTTACCGTACTGTACTCAGTACTAGAACTGAATTAGGCGCGACAATTAATAAGCCTACCTGAAAAACTTCTAGGAACGGTACATACTAAAAAGGAAACATCTACTACTACTACGATCAGCATGCTGCATTGCAGCTGCATTATATATTTATTACATATATATTAAGAATGCTGTGCCAACTTGTCGACAAAATTGCGCCGCCATAACTCCCTATCACCCATGACATTTGCTAGATCATCCGCATCTTCAAGGCCAGTGTCCTTTAAGATGCGTCTCAAGAAAGTCATGGGCTGTCCACACCATGCTTATTCACTCCATAAAGGCTGCCAAAGTACAAGATTATGCACTGGCCGGTCCTCACGGCGAAAGACCTTGGTAACAACTAGTTTGAAAAATTATTGCAACTTTAGTGTCTGAAGACATACACCAATAAGGAACTCAATATCCAATATGATTTATGTAGTTAAGCGGATCTCTATTTATTATATGGAATAATAAATACTCGAGAACACTAAATTATATAACATTGAGTAAGGCTGCATCTTATGATGAAAAGTACAATAAGTTGAATCGCCGTAACTATGGAAGCAATTTAGTAAAATACTACAGTTCAATTTATTTTGTAACACTATAATATCGCTTTATCTTTTATTAAAGAATTTAGCAACAAAAAAGTACCAATTTAAGAATAAAATTACGTATTACATGGGGAACCAATATAGAACATTTTTTCAACATTCTCTCGACCCTTTATCAACCTTGCTGGCGCTGCGGGCACTAGGTAAATAAAATTCCTCTAGAATAAGGAAAAAAGTTTTAATTTTGCCCATGTAATAAATAATTATTTTGTCCAACTTTTTAATCCGTATTTTCGAGGAATAGTAATCATATTTATATAATATACTATTTTGAGCTTTAAGGAGATACCTTTCATTTTAAAAGGAGATACCATTACAAACTATTTTCGGGAGATTGTATATTAAATTGTGCTATTAATTACCGGCCAGGTAACAAAAAAGAACAATCTGGTTTAATTATTTATAATCGCATAATACAATACTTCCTGACTTAATGTATACAAATAATACAAAATGAAACTGAATGTCAAAATATAACTACAATTAATATTGTCACAATTAACTGAAATAGTTGTTAGAAAATTTCACCTTTGAAGTAGTTAATGAACGTGCAATTCCACAAACTGCTGTAACTAATAATGAAACAGGGAATTGAGAAGCTTTTTCAAGAGAAACATGATTTATGGTTGACTGCTATTGGTCAATTAGATAGTAACTCAGGTGGAGGACTTCATACTACTCGCAGTGTTAACTCACAGGGCCTGTACTCAAAAGTATGTATCCGTATGCAATCATAAGCTAGACGACCAATTGCTAATAATAATAGGCTCAAAACATGGATAATAATACAGTGTGGTGTCACAATCCCTTTCTTCTTGGTGAATGTTTAGGGAATAATTTAACATGATGCTTTCTCTCTGGGATGTTTATGAGGATGATATCAAATGCCTTGGGCGTTTCCATTCTTACTATTATAAACTTAGTAATAAATATTAAAATGACTCTAGCTTTTGATCTACATATCTGGTATCTGGAGTACTGATATCTACTAAGATAATACTAGAAACTTAAGAGAGTCTCTTGCACAAATCCTTCCTATCTGATCGGTCATTCAACTACCAATATTAATTTTGATTTTACATACATACCATGCAACTTCTAATTTAATTTATTTGAAATTGAGTGTGTATTCATACTAGAACTATATTTTTATATATATAAAATTCCAGTTTATCTCACATACGTATGCTATACTATACTTAAGTAGTCGCAATCGATGTGCAGTAGTCTGCTGTGCAGTGCAGTGTATTTATGTACTATGTACGTACCAATCACTAAAATGTAATAATTGTAATGTAATAAAAAATGAAATGTAATAAATTTTGAATGGGAAGAATCGTATGTATTAGTCTTATTAAGCTATGATCACTGCCATCGCCATGGATGATCTTCCATAGTAAACCCTAGAATAAAATATAAATAATTAAACATTGAATAAAATTTAATCATGTAAACTGTAACTGGTATAGTACACAAATACATTGCAGGCAAACTGTGCACTTTGAAGTCTGCACACAGCAGAAGCTAATATTCACATGAAGGAGCATAAAGTGTAAATGACAATATAGATTAAATAGAATCAAAGTTCGATGCGTTTAGACTGATGATATACTGTAAAAATGCACTGTTATATGAAATGAAAATGGCGAGATCAATTAACCATAGTTGGAGTAACTACAGTTTCTCGTTTCCCACTGCTACCTTCATCCAGTTTAACCAATGGTGATGGATAGGGATGGGAGCAGGGGGTTGATGGAACCATTGATCCCCCACTGATACCTTGTGCATCCGTTCCATTTGGGTAATTGGCTACTTAACCAGGCAGGTCCCTACTGCTGCGCTTTTATCATTAAAAGCCTTCATGTTGCTAAATGCCCCACAAAATGCTTTCAGTTAGTCAATATTTTACTTTAAAATTTGCGATTAAATATTTAGATTAGATATATAATAAAGGACTGATTACTCTCCCACTTCAAACTTATATCTTCTTATTCTCCTGCCTTCGATTTTTTCCCAAATATATTTTATTCCCCTACTCCATTTTCAGCATGTCGCTTTGTTACAGGAATGATTAACAGAATGGGGTAGCCTATTGGCGGCATTCAACTAATGACAGTTCATCATTCCTTTGATATATGTACTTTTATTAATATTGATATCTCCAATGACATAATCAACTTCGATATTTCCTTGGAATATAATCTAAGTGGTAAGGACTCTGAAATCACTCAGGATGCATCAATAATATGATGATGCATCAAAATGTCAATAGATGCAGCAAGTTAATCCTGTGAATTACCCCTGATTTGCTATCAAATTCTCCTCATTTCGTACACCATACTACATCATATCCTTTATGATGATGTAGGAACTACAACATACAAGTGGTGAGGAAGTGGAACAACCCCCCCCCCCCCCCCCCCCCCCCCCCTATCTGGAAATACGGGGTATATGCATTTAATGGTTTTCTTCCACTTAATTAGTAGTATAATGTGAGGGTAAGAGTTTCATATCGGCATGTCAATGAGGGACCAGTGGGACCAGTGGGACAGCGATGCACATCTGTGATCCACTTGTAAATATCATTTTATTCTTGGCAATTTACGCTCATTGACTGTAAATGACACACATATGGTTGAACTGTGAATTCAACTTAATAAATATTAAATAATATAAATCCGAGGTGTACATTCTTTAATATAAGTTATTTAGCAATCAGCAATCAAACGTCAGCTTGGTCTAGTGGTGACATTCCTGGGCTTCCAATCAGGAGGCACTGGTTCGATCCCTAGATGGGGCAGCACTGTTTGAGCCCACTGCTTTAAATGCTGCAGCCTAGCCCAACCCTGTCTTTCATCCTTAACTCGTCGATAAATGAGAACCAAGGCCACTTGGGAACTTAAAAGATTCTCCCATCCCATTCAATATAAATAGTTTAATAGTATGTCTTTAATTTTCTTAATTATCTACATAGGAAAATGAAAATTTCTATACCTGAATGATACATTTTGGAATTACATTATGTTTGGTAGTTTTCAATATCGAAGTGAACAACTTTCCCAGACAGAGGTTCCAGAGAGATAATTATATACAATTTGTTTTTATATATTTTATCATCCAAAAATGTGGTGAAAATGAATGGTGAAAAATAAATATTACAGCAGGAGTTAAAATATGGAGGTAAATAGACCTACCCGAGTTGACTATGGAGGAGCTTGCCCATTTTACCAACGTTTTCATTAAAAGGTACAAGAAGAGGTCGGGTGAAAACTTCAAAACAACAACATCGTTTCATTCCATAAATATTTATAAAACTATTTATTTATTATAACTATTTATAAAACGCGAATGAGTCATTTGAAAGCGAATGGAAAGGGATTTTCCAAATGCATCATATCCATGGCTCAGGAGAGGCATCTGGTGGCAGATTAGAATGATATGGCATAGTATAAGATCAGCTGGTAGAGCAATTCTTGGAACATGTTGCTTAATCAGTTCATGGATGGGATCTGGTGGAAAATTAGCGCTTGGATCTGATGCATAGTAGAAGGATCTGGTGGCAGATTAGAATGATCTGATGCTATTGCAGAAGGATCTGGTGGCACATCAGAATGATATGGCATAGTATAAGATCAGCTGGTAGAGCAATTCTTGGAACATGTTGCTTATCAGTTCATGGATGGGATCTGGTGGAAAATTAGCGCTTGGATCTGATGCCATAGTAGAAGGATCTGGTGGCAGAGCAATTCTTGGATCATGTGGCAGATCATTTCATGCATTAGTATAAATTCTATAAACTTGAACATCATATGCGATCTTTGCAATTTCAGCATCATGTATTGTTACAAATGTCCAATAGTTCCAGATCATTGTACCTTAGATTGATAAAAGGCAATTGAACAAGGCTAATTATGTTGACAATTTAATAGCTTGGGTTGCAAATGCCAGTACAGGGATATATTTGCCTACATTTGAAAATGAGAAATCATAAGTGAACAGTGAAAAATCGTTTAAGTTACCAAACACTATCAGAAACACTATGTCAGAAACACTATGAACCCATCATCTTCAGTACATTACAGATCCAAAGGCTGTTGGTTTTTCTCGAGACAGTTTACTATCTGGAACTTCCACTCAACAGACATACCAATTCGCAGCTGGATAATAGTGAAATTAGCAGATAACACATGAAATTGAATCAATAATCAATCAAACAAAAAATTTGAAACGAATGTATAATTTATACTAATTTATACTTTTTATACTATTGCTATTTTTGCTATAGGTACAATCATTCAGGATGTTGACATTATGATGAACTTGTACACTAATCAAATGATAGTAAACATTGAACGGTTTTGTGTTAAACATAATTCAGTATTGAGAGTTGACACAACATTTAATTAAATAAGCTGAAAAAGCAAGGAGGATGGCAAAATGAAATGGGTATCAAACGGGATAGTCTCACGGATAGTCTGGTGGTGTCTCCCATTCAGTTAGGCTTAATGCCAAAATTACATATAAAGATTATCGAAGAGGTTGCTGAGCTGGGACAACAACTGCACAATTGCAGGTAATATGTGCAATCAGACTTGGCAAGTAATTCGTTATGTTAATTATTAAACCACTCGAATTATGACATGACGCCCCTCCCATTTTACAAACCAACCTACATAAGTAAATTTCTTGCTTGGTATAAGTCAATAAATAATTTTGGTTTCTAATTGATATGTCCAGGTTATTTGTTTTTTTCTTACTGTGCCTATGGTGGTATACAATAATATAAAGTGATCACGATAAATCTTGATTTCATTAGAAACGTCTGAACTTCTCTTATTACCATAAATGTGAGAAATATATTATATATATATTTTTTTTTAATTAATTTAACTTTCGAATTGGTAGAAAGGTATACAATTTCGCTGTAAAATCTGTCACATATTTATGACTTATTATCTATATAAGATTATTTTAACATGAAATGCATTATTGCATTTGTAATTGTATAATCAAATTTTATTTAAACATTAAATTTAATAATTAGTATTAATATAAATAATTTGTTAATATTGAAATTTACTTGTCATTCATAGAATCTATGTGATAAAAGAAGACACTGGAGTCGGTTTCTGATGCCAAGGTTGGAAATATCATTAGGGATTGTTTAAAGTTAGCTGGATATGTATATATATTAATACTGGTAAAAACATTTTTAACATTAATCACAGAACGATAAGAGAAGTTGTCAGAGAATGTTTCAAATAAGTTTGAATAATAAATAGCAATATTGACTTATAGGTCTATTACATTATTGAGTGTTGACCATTTTGTCTTACTGCAAATTTTGTCTCGCTGTCTTACAGCAGTGCTGTCATTTATGCTGTCAGGAGGGTCCCTAATAGTCACAAGTGCTGATAATGATTGATATGGGAACTTTTGCATTTTAAATTTATTGAGATTAATTCGTTAATGATTCAATTACTACTGTTGAATTTGAAGCCACCAATGAATTTAAATTTAATTGCGATTTTTTGGTCTGACTGAGCAATTTCTTGAATTGTTCCTCAAACAGCCCTTAAAAGGACTTTAAAATGGCTAAGTGGTCTACTCTCAGGTTACCAATGGGAGTTTGACAAAACATACACTGACCCTTCTATGAAATTCATGAGTGAATGAACTTTACTCTGATAATCAGCATAATTGCTATGTGAACTGCAGGATTCTGGATCAGTACTATTATCTGCATCTGAATCATCATCAACCACAGTACAGAGGATTGGAATAGTAGATGACTTATGTTTTTCCTTCCAAAACAAATATGCTTCTTGTTATCAGATGTGTTAATCAACAACATTTCCAGTTGACATCGCTTGAAAAATTACTGCTCATTTATAAGAACCGTATTATCCAACCGACAGCTGCATAGTATAGGTGGTACATCACATTTATAGCTTGCAATATCAAACTTATGATTGGATTTACTTATGAATGTATTCATCTTGACTGCATTTACAGTTCCCTTCTCCCTTCTTCTACCCTTCTTCTTATATATTGCAATGCTTTACCTGGAAATAATGATCTCCTCTGTAACTACCTTATGTTTAATAGTAGGAATGAATGATGACTTCCAATATTATTATGCAGGTCTGTAGCCACAACACAGGCTAAATCTTGTAATTAGATGCTAACTCTTTGATGATGAGGTGAATAAAGTGGCTGTAGGATAATATATCCTTATAACTAGGCAGAACTGGTAAAAGCTCCGGCTGTCCAAAAATGGGATCATTGTGCTCATTTCGTATAGTAGGCTTCCTTGAGGGAGTTTCATCCATGTTTGCCAATTGGATCTATGGAATAGATAAGAAATTATCTCGAGCTTTACTCTCACAGAGGTCTAGGCTACTAAACTCAACTACTGATAGACAGACATAGTATGGGATACTACAAATATAAAGAATATCCCGATAACATAAACAGAAAAGATTCTTAAAACTTTCTGATAATCAATTAGTTAAGGGGGGGGGGGGGGGGGCTCCATTTTCTGACCAAAAAGTCGAATTTTTGAAATATATCCTACCTGATACAGAATTTCATTTTGGGGTTTGCATTCAATTTCTGCAAATTTATGTGCTCAGTGGTGACAATTGGATGTCTCCACGAGAAAGAGCACAAAATTTTACTTGAGAAGGTATACTAATAAGTCTATTCCGCATAATCCCGCAAAGACTGTGGAGTCACTTTATGAGACCCTTCATTGTTCCGGAGACTTGAAGTTGTCTTATAAACTGACCAGTAGGTCCAATAATCATAAAAAAATAGCTTATCAATTACAATTTTGTGCTTTTACTCGTGGAGACATCCAATTGGCACCACTGAGCACAGAAATTTGCACAAATTGAATGCAAACACCAAACATCATCGCATTTACCGATATCACGCTATATCGGTGCCAGTATATTCTACCCCAGATATCTCGAAACTAAGCAAGATATGGAAAACGGTTTCCATATTATTTTGATTCAGCATGACATTCTGCATCAGATAGGATATGTTTCAAAAATTCGTCTTTTTGGTCAGAAAATGAGCAACGCCACCCCCCCCCCCCCTCCCTTTAAACAACCATACTACATGCAGCAGTCTGACATGCTAATCAAAAGTTATAGGAATTGGACATCTCAAGTTTGAGATACCCTCATTTCGATCACCTTAAGATGGGCTTGCAATCTACAAGCTGTGCAGTGCAGTGTAATGGTCAATTTATTAAAGATGTAAATGAATGACTATGTTCACAGTTTATAAAAATCTGGTACTACAAAAGACCCAGTCTCCCAAAGGTGTGCTTTATTTTAAGAACTCCTATCCAATGGTGCTATATCTAAATAATATGATGAATGGGCATGCATGTAACCTTACATATACCTACCTATAGTGCAGCTAAATTGTTCCTCCCCTTCACTTTTAATAGAGTACAATAGATTGTATAACATACCCTGGGAATGTACTCTGTTTTTCTTTGTAACAATAATGAAGTGGAAGTTGAGTATCATTTCCTACAAGTTTGTGACAGTCTTATTAAAGGAATAAGCAGAAAATATTTAGGGGCTTATTTTTCATTTACAAGCTGTAGCATCTGCTTTACAATATATTTACTAGCCTACATATTATTTATATCGGAAGAATAATAAGACAATGAAGGTAGGTATTCTAATATATATGGTAAATCAAAAGGATATCTCAGGTATCAACAAAACTATATGTTCAACTTGTTATCATTATTACATGTTGAAAAATGGACGAAGATTAACTGACATTCTTAACTGCCAAGATTCTATTAAAGAATGATATTATTACTGATAACAACCGCAGTTGAAATAGTCAATATATGGGTGTTAACCTTATCCCAATGGATCAAGAGATTCTCCAGGATGCTTTTGATGATGGAACTATTAATACAACTACTAGGTACTGATACTACAACTAATGATTCAATATCGAATATGTCACAAATATCTGCAGAGTATGTAAAGGCTGAATTAAAATCTGCCTTTGAATGCAGGATAGACAACATTGATGATCTTATTGTTGATGATGACCCATACATAGCTTGTGGTGAATTGCGTTCATTCTTATGTGATATTTTTAATACTGAAAATAAACCACATAATATATATATAACAAACTCAAAGCACTTCTGAAGACTATAGTTATTCCAATCTGCATAATACAATCTTAAAAACCACTGACAAATTTTGAAATAAATATGCATAAACCATTAGGTTTTGATCCTGAGAGTTATCAATAGTCATCTCAGTATAGCCATCTCAGTCTGGCATCAAAATTGATGAGATTATATTGCCCCCTTTGATCAAAACATCATTCATATAGACATTAATGTGGAGGTTGATGGTAGCCGATTTGTATTGCTTTTGGAACTAATGGGATATAAAATTCTGAGTGGAGCAAATATCTTCTGAGTCCAGGATTTGGACATAAAGAACATAACATGATAAAGGCAATGGAATTTTGGTTGGAACATAGAATATTTCACGAGTTTGCCATAATTAATTAATCGAATTAATCTAATTGATTTGAAAATGACAAAGCTTTACAAATTCTCTCATAGCTATCTCGAGTCTTATTTTACGCGTTTGTTTGCGTGAATGCGAATTTCGTGAATTTGGACCGGTAGCGGGGTAGGGCTGTCACTATGCTACTTTATGATTGCGCATCTTCGTGATGCAGACTGCCCCGTGCACTTGGACATGAAATATCGTTATTTCGAGGCTAATTGTATGCATAATTTAACACTATTAGTACCGGGCTATAAAATGTTGTACGAATACAGGGGGGGGGGGGGGGGGGGTGAGGGGGTCAAATTGACCACCCCCGCCCTCTTAAATCTACAAATTTTTACGAAAACGTCTGATTTTTTGTTTGTACGTAGGTATCACTAGTCTGGATCCGGCCGAAAAAAAAATTTAATAAAAATGTACTGCGGTGGTTATATTGCAGCACCAAAATTACAAATAGTGCACAATTTTCACAAAATTTGAAAGTTACATTTTTCGGTTTATTGTTTTTCAATACAGTTTATCTGGGGCGCAAAATACATTGGAAAATATTTAAAAATGATATGATTACTATAAATGGCTGTCCTCTCTGCGTAGGAAAAAAATGAAAAAAACAAGTAACCAGCACTTTTCAGTTAGAACACAACGTTTTTTATTCACTTATACGATGCTATAAATTCACATTGTCAGGTTTTCTCAGGCTCTGATTCTAATGTTGTACATTTCTAATATGCCAGATAATTGCTACTTGTATTTTTCGGCGTAATTTGGTAAATTTTGGTGCTAGCATCAAATTTCGTTCCCATCACCAACAAGTAAAAGGTTGCGATGTCCAGTGGTGTTTTTATTGGTTCCATCGGATTCAGGACCCTCTCATAAACCTGATCAATTTGCTTATTTTCAAAAATTAGGTGCTGGTACAACAATTTTCACAAACCGGCGAAAAATACAAGTTTAAAAACTCTATGAAATTTTTATACATTTATTATAGGAAGGGATCTAGGGGTCTATCCCTTCCTATAATAAATGTATAATAACAAACACCTCGATAAATACAGCTTGCCAACACATTGTTACTATCAATGTAAAAGCTTTTGTGGGATAACTGATACGTTTGCCTTTGCTGGCCAGTTCCCCCCCGGTCGCTAGAATACTCTAAAAGGGATCTATAGCTAAAATAGTGCAAGCTACCAGCTTATTGGCTGATATGCTGTACGGAGGTATCTGGGCTCCGTTTAATCGGCCAACCAGCTTAGGGAGGTTGCCTCAGCCCTGCTGCCCGTGTCGGCCAATAGAATTTGAGTGGGCGTTGATTTCGACCTATCCCAGAGCTACTGAACTGAATTTCCTATCTCTATGCTCATCCTCTGTGTTGGACGGGAGCTTCGGGGAATAAGGGTAGTTGGTATCCTCGTATAGTCAGCTAGTCATATGATTCTTCATATGATTCTGTTGTTGTGTTCCCATTTTTCGCCATAACACCGGCTTTTGGGAAGAACTCTAGTAAAACTGCTTAAATTATCGAAAGTATAACTGTTATCCATCCATCCATCCTACTTATCCGATCTAGTCTTACTCACTTAATTTAACTGCACTAATCATATTGTTTGTACTGTTATTTACCGTCAGTTATTAATTGTATCTATTTGTTGATGAATTATTGCCCTTTGGAGAATACGGATAAATCACCCAAAATTCCCAATTTTCTTGATACACTACAGGTTAGAGAGACAGGCTATACATAACAATTGCGATTTATATTAATGTGGTGTGTATTGAATCTAATGTTATTTAGCAGACCCTACATGAGTCAATTGCTGCTCTCTTTATGTGTGATCAAATATACTGACGGTCGGCAGAATAGTGTGTATGATTGTGATTGGTAACAAAGCATTTCCTAAAGAATGCGCCTTATACTTTAATCATAAGCAGTATCGTTGCGTTTAGTATAAGTCCTAGTTCTGTTTAAATAGATAGAGCGCCACGTCCTAAAGGAACTGTTAATATTTCCCGAAAGCCAATAATATCTGTCAGAAATTAATCATTAACGATCTATCTAATAATACAGTAGGTTTACACTGCAACCTTACACTGCAATAATAAAATTTAAGCAGCCGAATTCAGCCTCCCGGGTGTAGATCCATCGGGTGAATGATCGCGCATGGGCTGGCTTCGGTTAATGTTTTGTTTATTAGCATAAAATATTGTCGTATGCTAAAGGTGTTTTAATTAACTAAAAGACATATAAATTTTGGCAGGTTAAACTGCTAAAGGTCTTCAAAAGCGCGAACAATAACAGTTATCGATCTTATTGCAGTAAGCAATAAGGTTGCAAAATACCGTAGTGACCGGTAAACCTGAACCGGTACTTCTGTAGGTCAGTAGGCCCAACTGCCAGAACCGGTACTGCTGTAGGTCCGTAGGTCCAACTGCCAGAACCGGTATTTCTGTAGGTCTGTAGGCCCAACTGTCCTAACCGGTACTGCTGTATAAGTACATTAGTATTATTCGATTTTGATTATTGTATACCGGTAGGTCTTGGTACTTAATCAGGGAACGGCCGCCCTGATTTTTATTTGAGATTCTACTTATTTCTGTCGGTTTTATTTACTAGTAGGCTAATATTGAGCAGAAGGCGTGTGACCCTGCTCAGATTGTTCAGATAATTGTAGGCTGAGCTGCTGTCTGACTGTTGTTGAGTTTGGAGAGATTACGGCGTGTGTAGAGTTTGTCTGATAAAGTGCCGTTAGTAAGTTGGGGCAGCCATATGCTGTAAGGTCAATCCCCTCTTAAAGAATAAGTCGTACTACCGTGTTAGAACGCATACTAACTAACAGTTTCAGAATCTGCACATACTGTAGTTTGTTTAGGCTTGATAGTAGTCTGCCAGTGTTTTAGCCTGTGTTTGTTTGTGTGGTCTGTTCAGGTACCGTAATAGTTATTACTCAGATATTTTGTAGGCTGGATTGTTGTCTAGCTATTGTTAGGTCTGAAGGGATTGCTGCGTGTGTAGAGTTTGTCTGATAAAGTGCCGTTAGTAAGTTGGGGCAGCCATATGCTGTAAGGTCAATCCCCTCTTAAAGAATAAGTCGTACTACCGTGTTAGAACGCATACTAACTAACAGTTTCAGAATCTGCACATACTGTAGTTTGTTTAGGCTTGATAGTAGTCTGCCAGCGTTTGGTTTGTATTTTTGTTTGAGTATTCTGTACGGGTAGCGTAATATTTATTATTCAGAGTTTATGCGATTATTCGCAACATTCATGTCCCCAAGTTTATTCCTACAGTAATTGTGCTTGTTATACATACCGTTATAGTTAAATTAACCCCGGTACTACACAGGCTGCTTGGCGTAGGACAAGACTGGTGACTTTGTGCTCTGGTCACTCCAGCAGATGCCGTGGTTCTTTTAACTGTTCAAGTATATTTAACTACTGATTATTTGTTATACCGGTACTTGTACCTAATTTAGGGTTTAGTGTACAGTGCTTTCCGAAGTAATTAGTGTGTAGGCAGTATATTTGTGTTGTAAAGTGGTTGATAGGCACATTCGTTAGCTCTATTAACTTCTGGGTAGGAACAATCCGTGATACATAACGTAGTACCTATAGCGATACGGTTATAGGTCGTCAGGCGGTGGTATTTTCCTATCTGGACAACGCAGTGTATTTACTACTACTTATTATTTCAAATACCGTAGTACCCTGTTCATTGTGATAACCAGAAATCTAACCCTTTGTTAGGCTGGTTTGTAGACTTCCTGTAAAATTACCCTAAAAATTCGTACGTAATATTTTTGTTGTGTTTAATTAGAGATTTAATCTCAACCATATCGTAAGTAATTTGTAGTATTAAGTAACTTAGGTAAATTAGAATTATCAGTTTTAGTGTCAAATAAATAGCACTTCACTGAGAGCGCACAGCTTCTGTGTAGTGACCCCCAGAAATAATAACATTTATTTCAAATATTGACAAAAACCCATTTTAAACGGGTATATAAATATTATAAATCAACTCAAACGATTTATAAATAGTAGGCCTGTCATACAACAACTAGGTCTCACTATCAGTTGGACTACTGCTTAAATAACGGTAACAAAGTAAGTTAAAGTAACTAAGTCACCCTAAAATATTCAGGAATTCAATTATTCTAAAAATAATTGACATACCGGTACTTACCATAGGCTTATTATATTTATTTCTATAAATTTGAGCTGAAATCATACCGGTACTCTGTAATTAATTCTAGTTCATAATTATACTTATATATACTATAAGTGTCAGCTGTATACCGGTATTCACGATAGGCCTATTATATATTTATATATATTTGTGCTAAAATTATATACCGGTACTCTGTGACAAATCTAGTCTGTAATAATACTTATATATACTATACGTGTCAGCTGTATACCGGTATTCACGATAGGCCTATTATATATTTATATATATTTGTGCTAAAATTATATACCGGTACTCTGTGACAAATCTAGTCTGTAATAATACTTATATATATACTATAAGCATACCGGTATTCTAATATATTGTATATATATCACGTTACACTGAGTAACGGTATCGGTAATAAATCGCTAGGCTTGCGGTCATACTGAATTACCAGACTTGCTTTAACTGAAAATATAGTAGTAGACATTCAACTGTATAGCTAAACATGTCTGACACTCAGCAAAACCTGTCAGACAGTCTGATCGATACAACCATCTGTGACACAGATAGGAGTGTGGAGCGATTAAGAAAGGAGTTCAGCTCACCTCCTACTGCAAAAAAGGTCATCCCTCCAGTAGTATCAGACCCTAGGCTAATCCACCATAGGTCCATCATAGGCACTCGGGCACAGGTCAAACGGAACCAAGAGGCAGTTGTCCTATCGCAGCAACATCTTGGTCAAGAACCTACTTCCCAGCGACCCGATAGCTCCAGCAGTTCGGATACTGTAGAGCTGACCCCCGAACGCGGAGTGCAGATGGCTGCTACAGTCTACTCGGACCCCCTTCTTACCCTTCCTGCTGCAGTGCTAACTACTATATTCATTGCGGTGGAGGAACATCAAGCCGACTGGGCGAGGAATAAGCGAGCGACCCAAGATAATTATGCGGGATACGCCAGGGAAGAATTGATATCTATTGTCGAATCACAATGGAACTTTCCCGGACTCGGACTCCCGTTGGATCTGTCCGAGGCTACTTGGGAAGATATACACAGGATGGGAGTGGCAAAAGATACAATGGATCCAGCTGTTTGGAAGAGGTCGGCAGCAGGATATGTGCAGGGATTCTTCGGCTCCTTGGAGCGATTGGAAGAACAACTGTTTCGACAACCTCAAGGACCTCAAGAGCAGGAAGAGCTGCTATACCAAATACGCGAAAGAACCCTACGCATACGACTAATCCTCTCAGCCTTTGAGGAAACTTCCAAAAGAAGACAGGACACGTCGCTGCAGGTTGCTGTCAAAACTTGGTTACATCGGGTAGATCTCAAAGTACAGGAAACGACCCAGTGGAAATCCCAGCTGGCAGAGAGATCAACCTGTGAAGAACAAACTGATGTCACCCTTTCTCAAGCGGAAAGCGAAGAGACCGCCGAGAAACCGCGAACTAGAGACGCTATCGACATTTATTTGTCTGACTATCAGCGATTCCTAGGAGACGAAGAGTTGAGGAGACGACTGTCTGGACTTTCCCCTAATAGTGAAGGAACCAAGCTTGTGTTGGACTCAATCGATGCCGAAATGTTAGCTGCAAACCAAGCTGAATGTGATGAAAAACTCCGCCTCACTAGAGTCCGAGAAGAACAAGTAAAGAAAGAACGGATAGAGAAAAGAAAGGTAGCAGCAGCAGCGGCGGCGGAAGCAGAAGCAGAAAGAAAAGAAGCAGAAGCCGAAAGAAAAGCGGCAGAAGCAGAAGCCGAAAGAAAAGCGGCAGAAGCAGAAGCCGAAAGAAAAGCGGCAGAAGCAGAAGCCGAAAGAAAAGCGGCAGAAGCAGAAGCAGAAAGAAAAGCGGCGGAAGCCGAAAGAAAGGCAACAGTGGCAGAAGCCGAACGGAGAGCGTCTGAGGAGACTATCCAACTAGAGTTGGAAAATCTGCAAGAGACGCAAGACAGCATAAATAAACAGTTTACTGCTAATCAAATGCAGATGATGAGAAAATCTACTCCCAAGCGCCAGGGATACACATCCTCGGAGGAAGGCGAGACTACCGATCCTGAAGGCGGAGGAAATAGATCTCATCTAAGTAGGCGTAGAAAAACATCTTACCATCGCAAATTGCCTGATTTGCCCCCAGCTGTTAGAAGACAGCTAGCTAGCACAGACTTGAGTAGTATAGAACCTACAGCCCAAAGTATTAAGGTCCAAAGACTCTCTACAATAGTTGATGAGCCTGAGATAATTAGGCCTGTCGTTCCCAAAGTCACTTCTGTGTTAGAGACCCCTGTACTTCCAGAGCTTAACTCTAAATTCCCTTTACATAGTACTACACTGCCTGTACCCGGTGGAACAGTCCAAGAGAATGTCCCTGTCCAGATAGCAGAGAGAGAAATCAAAAATTTGTCTCCCGTCATCCCGCGTCAGCCCGCTACTATGTTGGCGACTCCCGCTTCGGCGGTTGAGTGGGTGGAAGAGGGACGGTGGGGGATGAATCTCCTGCTGGGACAGATGCAGGAGACTGTCCACCAACTTAAGGGAACAGTGAGGGAAGGTAGAGCAGAGTTGCAAGAAGTGCAGCAAAGTATCGCGCTAGAACGCGACAAATTAGTCAATATACAAAAGGGCATACCAATACCCCCTGTAACATTGTGTCAACCTGTTAGGTCTGAAGTATTACATGCGCAAGGTGTGGAGCCTACACGCATCTATACTGCTAGTGAAGTTGAAACTCCTATAGCAAACCCTATTAAGGGTGATTATAGACCTGTTATTAATGATATTCCCTATAGACCTGATAATGATCCGAGAAATTTATATACCGATAATTCGATATTAAATAACACGATGGCCCAAGAAAGCTTTACGCGTCAGATGGCTAGAACAGAAGCCCGCCAAGCGGTCAAAGTGGGAGAGATCATCAAATTCAATGGAGATGAGATGAAATGGTTACCTTTCAACGAATATTACAAAGATAGCATACAGAACTCTGTACTATCTAACGGAGAGAAACTTAGATTCCTCATCAAGTGCTTGGAAGGACCTCCCAAGTTAATGGCGTTAAAGTTTATTGGACATCCAGAAGGATTAAGACAAGTTTGGGATACATTAAACATCAGGTATGGTAACAAGGATACCATAGCTAAGTATTTGTATGCAAAATTAGTAGCCCCCCGACACTTCCTTAGTAGCGGGATTATAGAGTTTTCCGATGAAATTCAATAGATCTGTAGACAACTGGACTGGTTAGGTAAGTCGCATGAATATCAGAGTTCCATGGTTATTGGAGCCGTAGTCTCTACTTTACCAAAGGGTGGAGTATGTACACGCTGGGACAAGAAAGTGTTGTACATGAATGAACAACAACGACGAAGTCCTACCATGGCTGATCTCATGTCTTTCTTAGATAGTGAAGTAAAATTACAACTCATAAGGCAGTCCAGAGAGAAAACATCGGAAAATAAGGTAAGTGAGAAACCCGTTTCTAGGAGAAGGATAATACCAGTGTGTTATACTGACGACGGCGAAAGCCAAGCTTCTCAAGAAGAGGACAGCGGGAAAGACACAGCAAAATCTTACTATGACAACAAGAACTATAAAGACGTAAGTAAATACAAGTCTCGAACCAGTGACAGGAGAGAACAGGTAACAACAACTCCTCCTACGTCTCCTAAGAGAATTCACGGAAGAAAGCCCGAAGAAAGAACGAGAGTGCAGAACGTTAACCAAGTTAAGGTGAGTAACATCAAACCAAAATGTGCGCTGTGCGACGGGCCCCACCGTTTGAGTGCGTGTGCTGAATTTCTAAAGAAATCCCTTGTAGACAGACATACAGTCCTGTGGAATAAGCGGTTATGCTATAATTGCCTCAGATCAGGACACCAACGGCGAACCTGTTACTCCGACATAAAGTGTGCAAAGTGTGGCGCGAAACATCACATCTTGTTACACAGTGAGTTCGAACGAGACAAACTGAGTCAGGTAAGTGAGCCCGAACTACATGTCCAATTCAGTGATGTAAACGACACTGATCAAGAGTCTGAGATGGAAGGATTCTATACTGACGAATTCTCCGACGCCAATGAATCCTGTTATCTAATAAACACCGCGGTGTATCGAGCACTTACTTACGAAAAGGACATCAACGATGAGTTTCCCCAAACTACTTTCGCCAAACAACCATCTTGGAAAGCTCCAGCTTCCAACGTAGGAATCAGAGAATTTCCTGTAGTTCAGGTAAGAGTTCACGGTCTTAACAAAAGCTACATAGTGAACGCCCTCCTTGACTCCGGCAGCACAGGAACATTCATCGATCAAGAACTAGCCGAAGATATCTTTGCTGGACAACCAAAGTTCCGGACTAAATTGAATATGTCAGGAATTATGCAGGTTTGGAAATCTACCCTAACGGCAGATTACTATGTAGGTGTATTGTCCACCCCCCAGGATAAGTTAGGAACACAAGGTATAAGGTCAGTAAAAATGGTGGCTATAAAGAACTTTGCTACTACTCAAGCAGACCTTTATAATTGGGACGAAGATGAGAGCGTCCAACATCTTAAGATACCTCGATTCCAGACGGATTACCCTGGAGTGCAAATACTTATCGGCCAAAACGCGCACGAGGCGCTCGAAACATTAGAGAAACGGCCTGCTCAACCACAGCCACTGCAAACCTATGCAGTAAGAACTAGAGTAGGTTGGTACTTTACTGGCCCTTCCCGTAGAACTCTCGAAGAGAGAATGCCACACGAACAGGTATACCAAGTAAAGGAATGGGAAGTGGAGAGCAGTGATGTGGACGATCCAACTGAGGGAACACCATACTCCTCAGATAATGACGATATTAACTCCAATGTAGATCAATGGAGACATTGCCTTGGGACGATTAATCCAGCCGACATCGCTTCCAGAGGAGCAACTCCTCAAGAACTGATAGATACTCCAGGCTGGTTAGGTGGATCCGACTTCTTAAGTAAAGAAGATGAAGAAGGGCCTCCTCATCTTACCACGGCGGAGAGTAGACAGGCCAAGGGAGCGGAGAAACTAACACAACCACTCAATCGCCCAGCTAGTCGTTTATGTTTACTGGAAAGAGACCGAAAACTGTCCGGAAACTATGGAAGGCAAGATACTCTTCCTACGACCACTTCCCTAATCCGACAAATATCTAGGGACTCCATAACGTAATAACAATATGGAGTGGGCGTGTGACTATATCATTTTATATTTGTTTTTATTTTATATTTATGTATGTATTATTATGTAATTTTATTATAATCGTTTTCTTTAATTTTATTTAGTAGAATGTTATTTTAGTGATTATTTAGTAGATTAGTGCAATATATTAGTGTTTATTACGTACGTAATTACTTATAATATATATTTAGTGCGACGGCGAGAAATAATTATTTTTCTCTTTCCTTACTGTCCGTATCATATTATAAATACGTGACTACAGTAAGATGAAACGTCCGTACTTATTAAAGTACAATAAAGCCACTACTATATTCAAGTATTATTGGTAGGCAGAGTATTAGGAATGCAAAGTTCAGATCCTCGTGTCTCGGCTAAACCAAGCTCTGGGTAGACCTTGGAAACGACTTGCCTCTTCACACTGACATTGCTTCGTGCGATATTGCTCTTCTACCTTATAACAAATAATACATATAGTAGCGTGATGTCCCTCTAACAGTAGCGTAAATCGCAAATAAAATCTGTTAAACTTTTGACCATCTGTAATTCTAGTCGATTAAGATATCGTGGCACCCACCGATATACTTGAAAGACAAATTCTAGAATCAGTGGTTAACGTCCCCAGACAAGTTCTGGAATAAATCGGTGCTCATCCTAAATATTAATTTAATATTTATTAAAATCTGTAAAATCCCGATCCTTTAAAATTTCTAGTCAATTAAGATATCGCAGTATTTACCGATATTCTTAGAAGGACGATTTTATAGAATTAAGGATCCTAAGTCCCCAGATATGCTCTGGAATAAAATTTGTGTCAATTTAACATCAAATAATAAAATTCACGGGAATAAATTTAAATTCATATTCAAATGAATTTCATAAATTGTCATTTTGTGCAATTTATAACATTCCCAAAATTCCAGTAATTAATAGATCATGGGAGCGGAGATTCATATTGATTGTACTAGAGTGCGAGAATCTCCAACATATAGTCAATAGCCGATAAAAAATTATAAAATCATGCATAAAGAGGATATTGACAATTAAAGAATTACTATTAAATAACATCCCAGATCTGTATGCATGAGAATTACCCTAATTCTACCGCTAGTTTTCCATAATGTCACCATGGCAACACCCACGCTAGAATTAGAAGCAAGTTAAAGGAACAATAAAAAGCTTGCCCCATTGCGTAGCATAAGAGTATACATAGCGCACTATTAGTATCCAAGGATACATAGTAATAACGTGACATTCTGGAAGACACTGACTAACGGACAAATGGCATGCATGTGTGCAGTAAGTAATGATTGTATGGAATTTGTGCGTTTATAGGTGAATGTTACTACTAAAGTGTGTTTACAGTAGCTAATCGCAATTGTAAAGTAGCCCTAACTCTACCGAGATAACCTCAAGTGGATTCAAGCCTTTGGGACGGACAGTGGTGGGACTTGTGCCGGTTATCGTTGTCGTGCTGTTGCTACATGTTGGCGTAAACACCGCGACAACGGTACATCGGCGCTGAGAAACCCACTGTCCGGGGGCAAAGCCTAGTAGGCAGCGACGCCCGCTTGCCTAAAATATTAACTCATATTGATATTAATAAACTCAGATAGCAGATATGACGGAATTGATAGAAGATGACCTTGGTATTAGAGAGCGATATACTCTACCTTTACAAGCGTTTGTGGATAGCTTGATACGCGGTGAAGCCGATCCGACTATTACGGAGGACGATGGTCGTTATATCGAACCGCCTATGTCCCAGGAACAACTTACGCGTGAATTGGACTATAGAAAATTCACCGCTCGCTATACGAATCGTAATGGAATACGGATGGAATTTCAAGGTCGGAAATCCCATCAACTATCAACAAGTATACGGAGACCATTATTCTCGATTATACTTTGACGGACCGTTGACCGCACCTGGCGCCGTGTATAGCTTCATGAGTGTTCCACTCCGTCCCTCCTTAGCTATCTACACGATCTTCGAAAACACCGCACTTTCCGGTTGGCTAGCCGATGTGTGCAGTCGTACTATACGCGCCCATCCATTAATCCTTGGGACCAAACTCGCTAAGCTAGATGAACATAATAAATTCATCCGCTTTGAATGTTTCCGACGGTTTTTAACCCCGTTTCGCAACGTGGATAGCCAATTCAAAGACCGCGCTTTGACCAAGCTCAGCTTAAGAGACTCGGCTGCGGAGAAGTTAGATAGCGCTGGATTTGCTATTTTCAAAGACATTTGCATAATAAACATGCACTCCTCTGTTATCCAAAGACCTCGAATCCCCACAGGTTATTCGGTCGTGGAAATTCAGACGGTAGGTCCACTTGAGGAGACGGCCATGCCTACCTCAACTATACAAGGGGAAGACGAACCCATATGTTTAGAATCTGAAGAGATTCAGCCCCCCACGTCTCGGAGTAGCGATAGCGACTACATATTGGAATGGTATCAAGGTCCACAGTGTCTTACTGCGTATGATTATCGCCATGCCAATTATGTTTCTCGACAACGTTGTCGGCTGTGCGCATCGAGAGACAATATTACGTCTATGGACACCAACGATCTCTGTTCCTATTTCCACGAGCAACCGTCGATGGAAATCTATTGTGCATATTGCCGGCTTAATAATTTGCACATTTTTGCTGTCTGCCCCCAATTTATGACTCAATGCCATCATTGTCAATTAAAAGGACACGCCAGTTTTGATTGTCCCTTTAACCATGATTTAGAGAGCGTAGATGAAATGATTGTACTACGTTATATCAGAGCTTGGGAAGCGAACGCTGATTTACATTGTGATTCACGCCATCGCTATTACCCTGGACGCGCTTACGAAGGAGTTTATGCGTTCCATCCTTATTTGTTTGCCTCCGTCGAGCAGAAATCACGCCTATCAAGTTATGAACTACTGAAGCGCGTTGGAGAATGTATTTCAACCAAATATGTACGCAAATTTCTCATGAGCATTAATCCGAGTGACATCAATTCTTACAACTTAATAAACTTTATCCGTCAAGATCCGGCCTATGGAGACTTATTTGTCAACTCACACCCCGAGTTACAGGAAGTATATCGACGGCCTTACGAGTATCGAGCCCGCGAACGCGAGTTGGAAAGAACCATTAAACCAAGGAAGTTTCTAACTACCTATGGTCCACCCACGGCCCTCGTTCAGACCACTCGTAAAGGACCCGTAAGAGCGGCTGTCTTGAAACGAGCTCTCAAAGCCGTTAGACCCCTCTCCCCGGACGTTGATGTCAATCAACCCGGTACTTCGACCGGCGGATATACCGATCGTAATCCCATACCTTCTGATGCAATCATATTGCACCCTTCACCCAGGAGTTATAGCCCTCCTCGTAAAGTGGCTCGCCCCAAAGAGAAAAGGACTCTTGCTAGCTTTAAAAAACTGCGTAAACGCCGTCCGCGCAAGAAAGACTAACTGTTTAGAGTATTTTTATATTTTAGAAACTGTGATTTTGTATATTTTATAGACTTAAATCCCATTTTCTGGGAGAGGTGTAAAAGCTTTTGTGGGATAACTGATACGTTTGCCTTTGCTGGCCAGTTCCCCCCCGGTCGCTAGAATACTCTAAAAGGGATCTATAGCTAAAATAGTGCAAGCTACCAGCTTATTGGCTGATATGCTGTATGGAGGTATCTGGGCTCCGTTTAATCGGCCAACCAGCTTAGGGAGGTTGCCTCAGCCCTGCTGCCCGTGTCTGCCAATAGAATTTGAGTGGGCGTTGATTTCGACCTATCCCAGAGCTACTGAACTGAATTTCCTATCTCTATGCTCATCCTCTGTGTTGGACGGGAGCTTCGGGGAATAAGGGTAGTTGGTATCCTCGTATAGTCAGCTAGTCATATGATTCTTCATATGATTCTGTTGTTGTGTTCCCATTTTTCGCCATAACACCGGCTTTTGGGAAGAACTCTAGTAAAACTGCTTAAATTATCGAAAGTATAACTGTTATCCATCCATCCATCCTACTTATCCGATCTAGTCTCACTCACTTAATTTAACTGCACTAATCATATTGTTTGTACTGTTATTTACCGTCAGTTATTAATTGTATCTATTTGTTGATGAATTATTGCCCTTTGGAGAATACGGATAAATCACCCAAAATTCCCAATTTTCTTGATACACTACAGGTTAGAGAGACAGGCTATACATAACAATTGCGATTTATATTAATGTGGTGTGTATTGAATCTAATGTTATTTAGCAGACCCTACATGAGTCAATTGCTGCTCTCTTTATGTGTGATCAAATATACTGACGGTCGGCAGAATAGTGTGTATGATTGTGATTGGTAACAAAGCATTTCCTAAAGAATGCGCCTTATACTTTAATCATAAGCAGTATCGTTGCGTTTAGTATAAGTCCTAGTTCTGTTTAAATAGATAGAGCGCCACGTCCTAAAGGAACTGTTAATATTTCCCGAAAGCCAATAATATCTGTCAGAAATTAATCATTAACGATCTATCGAATAATACAGTAGGTTTACACTGCAACCTTACACTGCAATAATAAAATTTAAGCAGCCGAATTCAGCCTCCCGGGTGTAGATCCATCGGGTGAATGATCGCGCATGGGCTGGCTTCGGTTAATGTTTTGTTTATTAGCATAAAATATTGTCGTATGCTAAAGGTGTTTTAATTAACTAAAAGACATATAAATTTTGGCAGGTTAAACTGCTAAAGGTCTTCAAAAGCGCGAACAATCAATAATGAAATTTTTACTGATTCCATTGAATTCAGAACCCTCACCAACCCGTATAATGCAAGAAACAAGGTGACACAATCAATTGATATATTTGATGGTTGAAAATTTGGTGCTAGTTTTGCACCCACTTCCGAAAAATACATGTTTAAGATGTCTAGTTCGATAATTATATATTCCATTGAATTCAGAACAGCCATAAACCTCCAAAACGCAATAAATATATTGTCACAAGCAATTTTATGTATTGAAAGGATTTTCAAAATGTCGTGCTAGAACCAAAATTTGCACACAGCACCAAAAAATACAAGTTTGATACGCTTGGTGCAACTCGTATATATTCCATCGAAACCAGAACCCTAAAAAACCCCAATTGCGTAAAAAACAAGTTTCAAACAATCAATTTACAAAATATACATAATTCAAAATTTGGTGATGGCACCAAAATTTGGCACCCGCGAAAAAAATCAAGTTTGAAATTTCTAAATCAATTTATATGAATTGCATCCAATTGCTAACACCAAAAAACCGGTGTAAATCAAAAATAGAGATGTTACAAATCATATTTAACTTCTGCCTCTGCGTCAGAGTCAGACCTTTCAGCACCTTACTGCCTTACCCAATGTAACACATTTCTGCACCAGCTCCTGGCGCAAGTGTAAATGCTGCGCCGAATGTGGTCGGCATAAAACTTTTCAATAGGGGACCTCCATACTGCCATTATCCTAACCAACTCCAGTAGGGGAAAATACCCCAAATGCGAATCAGGGTACAGCTCTAAACAGCTATACTATGGTATAAAAAACGCCCAGAAAATATACACCGAATCGTTGCCAGAGTGGAAAAAAGAACCGATTTGGCAGTTAGGCCTAGGTGTATTTTTGTGAAAATTTAATTCCTGAATCAGTGTTCTAAAAAACAATTCTGGGTATTTTCCCTTACTGACAGACTGAACTAAACTGTGAGGTGCCTTGCCTCCCTGCTCCTGTGCTCCCATCAGCCCGTCAATTCAATTCAATTCAATATATTGTTTCCGAATTATAGGCAGTTGCAGTTGTGGTAACCAGAATGAGTGACACCAAATACACAATAATCAATAATGGTTTTTTACATTAGAGATAATATTTACTATACCATAGCGTAGGGTGACATGAGACTAGGGGGAGACTTGAGACAACAATTTATAAATAATTTTGAAGTGTGATTATGCGAAGACAGTTGATTTTCAGTGATTGGGAAAAGCATTTCCTGAAAGCTAAATAGTTCGCCTATGTAAATATACTAATTACTACCATAATATTAGACACTGTTCTAAATTAATTGCGAAAAACAGTTTCGGGTATTTTCTCCACTTTTCAATAGCTTCGGGTATTTTCTCCACTTTTCAATAGCCCAAAATAATTTCAGATTGCAAGGATACTCATCCCTTTCCTCGGTTGTGGTTTTTTACATTATATTCAGCAACATTTTATCTTTATAATTTGATTTTAGTTTTCTATTAATTCTTCTTTGTTTACGGTTATCAGCGAATAATTGATTCGCTTCATTTTGGGGTGACTTGAGACTAGGTTATTCCGTCCCAACCAGTCCAGGTGTTGGTCAGTTGGTCCCCATCAGTCCGGGTGTCGGTCATTCTGTCCCTACC
>JAUCBJ010006310.1:0-26703 GCA_032718475.1 Nemertoderma westbladi | reverse complement strand
ACGCTAAATCCCGCCTTGGCGAATTAATATCCCGCCTCAATGTTAAATTCTCAATTTAGGGAAAGGGGCAGGTTACAGTGACACGTTATTTTAACCAAAACAATAAACTAAGCACAACAGAACAGGTTACAGTTTTATTTTTGAGAGTAATCAGCTGTTGTATTTGCGTCGAATTTCCCCTGGAGAGGGATGAATTGTTATTGCGTCGCAGTCCCCCCCCCCCCCCCCCCCCTCTCTGAAATGTACAGAACCAAAGATTGCGTGCGGCCTGTACCCTAACTACCATCAGATTCAACAGAAACCACGTATATACTACAGTACAGGTTTTATTTTGCGCCGAAAACATTGATCTGGAGATGTGTATTCACTTAAAAACGAACTGTGTAGATTATTGATAGACAATTTATAGGTTTTTATATTTATTGAACAAAAAAAATATTAGTATTTTTACATTTTACCTTTTATTCAAAAACGAATTAATTAATCCTTATACTAATATCTCGTTTCGATGAATTGATAACGATATTATGAATTAAAGGAACGAAGCAAGTCACAATGGCTGCTAGTTATTCTAACCAATTTAATAAACTAAAGTCAATAGAACATGATACAGTTTTATTTTTGCTAATAATCGCCGGATTTTGCAAATATTTGCCGGATTTCCCTAGAGAAATTCCCTAGAGAGATACCGAATTAAAATGTATACAGTACCTATGTATATAGTGCCCCCCAAAAATTAAAAAGTTTTCAAATGATGCCTACCTTTTTTTTGTTGTGGTAACAACCCAATATATAATTGACTATTGATTGAAGTTTAGGTAGTAGAATCACCCTAAAGTTTGACCGGTGTCAACTTAGGGAGTCATTCAAGGTGACCATTCTTATTCGTAATCGTGGTTGATTATGGTCTACGCATGTCCTTAGACCATCTTAATAAAGATGGGGTGATGGTAACAGTAACACCCCCTACTGGCACAAGAAGTAGAGGAAATCCATCAAAGTACCTTACTGATATAGACTTTGCTGATGACTAGAGGGAGCACAAAGGCTCCTCTTCCCATTGGAGCATGTTGCTTCTATAGTGTTGGTCTTTTAGGTAACTCCAAGAAGACCAAAATCATGACAGTGAACCTAGACAGCCCTCAAGGAATGTCTGATCGTAAGGGCATAAAGCTCTAGGGACGGCTTGCTTGAGCATGTTGTTGACTTCTGCTACTTGGGATCATGGATCTGAAAGTCAGGTCTAGACCTGTGGATACGTAAGGGGAAGCCTAGTCAGTTAAAGTAGCCTAGTCAGTAAGTTAAATAGCCTGTCCATGATTTGGAGGTCCCATAGAATAAAATGGAACCTTAAGGTCCGATTATTTAGAGCAGCAGTAGTTCCAGTACTCCTCTACGGGAGTCCATGCTGGGCTCTAACTGCTGAGGACACCAAATCTATGGATGGCACATTCACAAGAATGCTACGCCGGGTTCATTGTGTAAAGTACAATGCACACATCTCCAACCAGACACTATATAACATTGGAGGTGTCTCATTGGTTCCCCCAAGCTTGACACTAGAACAAAATCGCCTCCGCTTTGCAGGACATTGCTTTCGCCGTGAGGACCAGCCAGTGCATAATCTTGTGCTTTGGCGGCCTCATGGAGTGAATAAGCATGGTGGATTGCCCATGACTTTCTTGAGACGCATCTTAAAGGACACTGGCCTTGAAGATGCGGATGATCTAGCAAATGTCATGGGTGATAGGGAGTTGTGGCGGCGCAATTTTGTCGACAAGCCGGCACTGCATTCTTAATATATATATATATGTCAAATTTATATAACGCAGCTGCTATGCAGCATGCCGATCGTAGTAGTATGTATCGTGGTAGTAGGGTGATTCTGCTACACCTAGACCTGAATGAATAGTGCTAAAAGTTTGCCATTATGTTTAGCTTGTTACCACCAGAAAAAGAAAATAGACCCATTCTAAAAAGTCGGGGCACCAACCCAGACCCCCCCCCCCCCCCCCCTCTGTAAATGATACTGAAGTGCATCAAAAGTCTTACCTAAGAGATCCGTAGCGGAGACGCTCAACCGCAGTGGATGCCCGCCGATGTCCTCCTTGGCTGTGCTGATCTTCGTTCTCTTCTCCTTCACATCCCGAACCCGCACCTTATCCTCGGACCTCCTGGCGGGCGGCGGCACTGCGACAGGCGTTTCGGGAACCAGAAGATCCTTAAACACCTCGTCAACCTCCCGATCGTCCCCGGGTTTCCGTTTCAACTCGTCGGGGCCGCGCGGCACGAAATCGTAGTCGCGGTACCACCGTTCCACACCGTCGGTGTCGCTGCCGGGACGAGCGCCGCGAGAATCCCGTCTACCGGTAGTCCAATCCTCCAACGCCTTCAGACTCTTTGTGCGCCTCACATCGGTTCCTTTAACAAGAGAATCGTCCTGCCTCCGCTCCGTTTTCGCCCGATTCGGCAGCGTCGCATTCTTATCCGTATCATCCGGTCGTTGCATCGCCGCTCTAACTTCGTTCTTCTTCGCGTCCAACTCATCATCATCATCATCTCCATCCCATTCATCCTTAGGCTTCTTCTTCTTCTTCTTTTTCGGTACCGGCCTCCCGGGCTCCTCTTCTTCCCATTTCTCCACCTTAGGGTAGACTTTATCCAACCCCATGAGCTGCGCGATGTATTCCTCCTGCCCGTCCGGTCGGTTATCCTTCTTATTCTTCTTCTTGGGGATTCGCAACTTCTTTAAACTCCCCACAAACGACGAATCGTACGGGTGTTCGGGTTCATCGTGGTGGGCGGCGACGTTGGAGTTAATCGGCCGTTTAGGCTGACGCGGTTCGCGCGGAGACGACGACTTGACTGGTCGCGCAGGGGGCGCGCGAACAGCTGATGATCCACCAACTACATCATCATCTTCATCATCAATTGGGTGTCTGTGGTTCTGTTTCGGGGGTCTAGAATTTGCTGGCGGACGTGATCTTACTGGAGCCGATCCACCAACTACATCATCATCTTCATCATCAATTGGGTGTCTGTGGTTCTGTTTCGGGGGTCTAGAATTTACTGGCGGAAGTGATCTTACTGGAGCCGATCCACCAACTACATCATCATCTTCATCATCAATTGGGTGTCTGTGGTTCTGTTTCGGGGGTCTAGAATTTGCTGGCGGACGTGATCTTACTGGAGCCGATCCACCAACTACATCATCATCTTCGTATTCGTCTGCGTAGCGGGAAGATCGAGATGATTCGAGATTCCGCACCTCGGTTCTGTGGGTTCTCTCGCTTCGCTCCGTCCTATGGGATCTCTCGGCTCTATCAGTTCTCTCGCCTCGCTCCGATGCGGAGCGTTTCGTAGGTGGGCGGTCGCGGGGCGGGGCAGCAGATCGCACTGCTTGGGCGCTGTCGGCGATGACGTCATCATCGTCTCCATCAAACGTCGGAGGCAATCTATGAAACAAAATAAACAATTATAATACCGGTATGTAAAACAAATTAAAATTGGAAGAAAACAACAAACAGTCCTATTTGTATTAACACGTTAAGCGCGGGAGCAAAACTATGTGTAGGGCCGCCAATGCGATATGTGCAACGGTGCGCATTGTATGGTACCTTATTACTGCTTGTGCGAACATAAATTCCTTGGTTTAGGTTTGGCACCGGTGCTATTTTGTTGACTTCATTTTAATAATTGATATTAATTGTTTCCCATTTCGGCTTTGCCATCATGTTATGCCTCAGCTCCCAGTCTATAGTTATCCACTAATGTTGTATTGCAAAATAGTCCAATTTATATAGGAGATCGCTTTGGGTTTTAGATGAGCTTTGGTTTTGGATCCGATTTTGATTTGTTACTTTCGAATTTCTAGATCAATGCAACTAGACTACTTTCTTTCTTCGGACATTTGAACTGTCCGTTTGTCCACTGTTTGTATGTCCATTACAGCTAAAACGCTATATATCTGGCTACATTTGTACTGTCCTTTTTTTTTGAAATGCCTGTGTCACCGCAAATATGACTATAAACTATGCGATTATCTAGATGTCTGGCTCTGCTCTTCATTTGTCTGCTTGTTTTTTTTTTTTTTTAAAACAAGGTGCACCCCTAAACGGGGTAAAAGGTTTATTCTTTTAAAATTGTTAAAAATAGCAATATACAGGTGGAGCAATAAGTTTAAAATTAATTAAAAAATTTTACAATTAGTTGGAATGAAATACGATTCAGTACGAATATCAAAGTCTCATGGCTGTGGTGAACCAATTTTCTTTTAGTGATATGGGTGGCTGGCCAGTTCTGTCAGAGAGGGGCAGCAATCGCAGTTGAGAGCGTGGTATCTGTCCAAGGCTGAGTTCTTACAATATTTACAAATACATTGCGATGACAGCTCGTGGAAAGGGGTGCAGGTCAAGCAGATGAGGTAGTGAAACCCATGGGCGGTTGCCCTGGTGACAGTGTGCCGGTTTCTCTGCTGTGAGGATTTCCAACTCGAAGTTGTGAAGGCTGGGCCCCTTGTGTAACCCTGCCGGTTGAAGTTTTCTGTGCGTTCGGTTCGGTAAGAGCGATATTGGTCTAATGCTGTAGGGTTGAATAGCGAGGGGTTTACGATAAGGAGATCTTCAATGAATGTTTTTTCTCCTATAGCTTTAATGGCCATGGTTGTCGATGAGTTGGATGGTAGGGAGAGCACCCTTTTAATAAACTTTGATTTGATTTTATCCAGTTCTTTCATGTGTGCAAAACTGTAAAGAAGCAACCGATCTCTACAAGACCATATGATACCATTGGCTGTATTTTCATTGCGAAGATTTTCATTGCGGTACATATTGACATGTCTGCTTGTTTTATTACATTATTATTATATTAGAAAAGAAGATATATAAGTTTTGATTAGATAACAGATTAGTGTATATTAATTACACCTGATAATTTAAAATTCCCCTTAAAACCCTGAAATGACCTCCTATTTGAGCTCCGGTGCTCATAACAACTTTTGACACAAACTGGGCTGCTTTGAGCACCGGTGCGCATTCCTCTTTACAGTTATATCCTATTGTCGTAGTGCGAAATGCGCACCGGTGCTGATACCAAAAAAATCATATGTGACATAAGTTGACGCCATGGAAACCAGATATGATGTCAGTTTTTATCAAAAATGACTCATTACGTCACTATACACATCCGCATCCGCACTATAGGAAAGCACTATATTTTACATCCGTATTTCAGGACTGCACAACGAATGTCCCAAATAAAACAAAAATAACGCAGCCAACTACAAAAAAACGCAACATCGAAATCCCCCCCTCCCCCACCCACACTCGTCGAAAACGATTTATAAATTATTAATCATCAATTCAAAGAAGAAACACCACATTCAACGACATTAATTCAAAAATTTGTAATATATTACCTACCATTATGGGCTAATATAAACGCTATACAATTCGCGATTTCTTGGCTGCTACTTTTGAGAAGGGATAGAAAAACGAAATAAAAGAAACGAAAACCTTTTTGATTTCGTTGAATAATTTTTGTTTCGTTTTCTCAATTTAGTTTTCGTTTAATATTTTTTTTAGTTCATTAAATTTAATTTAGTCTTTGTTTTCTTTTTGTTTACATTTCTTATTGTAATTTGATTAGCTGGTGACAGGCGATGGTGATTCTGAAATTTCAGAAGTTTCAATTACATAATTCAATGTGCACTCATATAAAAAATAGTTACAGTAGATTCGATTCGTTACCTTAATTTATTTTAATTGTTAAGTTAATTTATTTAAGTTTTAATGTTATTTTCATTTTATTTTGTCCCTCGGATTCTTTTCGTTTTGTAATCCCAGACTTTGAGGAGACGTTTTTTCGTTTTATCAGCAGAAATTTTTTCTTAATTTTGGCAGATGCCAATAGGAGCTGTCAGTAGCCTCATGCATTGCGTCGGCATGTTATTCTTCTTTATTTAGTTTTTCTAAACGTAATTTGCCGTTTCCTGGAGACAGCCCTGTACACTGCAGACAACACGACACTGTCAAATGTTTGACTATACGGCATTTTGCTGATTCAGAGCGTTTCTAGGATACTGTTCAATCACTAAGTAGTTACTCATTAACTACTTAGTGTTAAATTGGAGCTTTAGAGACGGGCTACTTACTTCTTACAAAACTTTTAAGTTTTAACAAATTTGGAATATGTGGAGTTTATTTACAAATATCCTCTACATTTCAAGAAAAAAACGCAGAATTGGATAGTTTTCGGAAAAAAGGTGGTTTTAACGCAAGCTGTGAGAAAAAACGCATTGAGTTAAAAAACGCAGCAGTGGGATGTCTGCCGGTGCTCAAACCGCATTTTCTATCCGATTGGCTGTTTATGGGTCCGCGGTATCAGCGGGAATGTTTGAAATGCGCACCGGTGTTCAATCCGCAGCTAACGTGTTAAAGGTTATTTGTTATGATCGAGTCCATTGCCATGCCAACTGCATGTTTCAGTTTGCAGTTCCCAAATGTGACCAACCCACTGCTGTTGTCATTCATTATTCTCGATTTAGAGGGCGTGGACACAATTAAATTAAAATAAGATTAGGGGGTTATTTAGTTATTGCTTGTCGCGTTGTCATTTCTATTCCCAATCGCTCCAAACGCCACCATTAAACACCCCCCCCAAACACACACACCCCCCCCCCCAAACACACATCCACCCCCCCAAACACACACATTCTAATGAACATAACAAACGGTTGTGCTTAGAATTGAAGTTTCGTCCTATTCTATCCAACCAATAAACCCACCTGTTTCCCCCTAGACTTTGACTCCTGGCGACCGGGGGTGCCCTGCTCCCAGACCCACGGGCATTCCCAGGTAACGAACCCCTCTGCTGGTTGCTGGGAGACAGTTTCCTCGCCAGTCTCTCCTCGTCCGTCTCCCTGCGCTGCTCCGTGGTCACGAACGACGACTTCGTCGTGGTCTCCCGCGTGCTCCGTCTCTCTCGTCGACCCTCCACACGTCCCGACTTCCGGTCCTCGCGATCCAGCCTCCCCAACGACCCCGTCGGCTCCGCGTTCTCACCATTGGCAACCCGACTCGGCGCCGACTTACTGCCCTGATTCATTTTGTTCATCCAGAGATCCTTTTCGGCCTCGGTTTCCGCTGCGAAGACGAAACTCTTGAGTCCAGGGTTGTCGGCGCGGAAGGCGTGGTCCTTCCCTACGAGCCGCGCGTCCGCGGGTTTTATCTTATAGTCGGTGAGAATGACGGAACCGAGAATGTTGGAGTCCTCGGGGTTCCGGTAGTAGAAGAGGGCGCAGTTCTGGAGCACAAAGTAACGAGACTTCCACACCTACAATAGGACGATAACGTGATTGGTTGCAGGAATACAAACTTCCTTTACGAACACGACAATAAGAATTTAAGATTACACGGTTTGGTTACCATTCCTTACCCAAGGTTCTGTAGGTAGATAGGCCCTACCGTACTAATTACCGTATGCAAAAACTGGTGACAAACAAAACAACAGTGCAAAACTGACCATTCGACAAAGAAATTGTGTGTCGAAGTGACTGTAACTCAAAGCAATTTCGCTACAAATTAGAAGTCACTTCGTCACAAATCCTAATCAATATTTCGCTATTTATAGGTTTAAATCATTCCCAATGCTGTACTGTAAGTTTATGAGATGAAAGAAAATATTAGGATTGTTGAATTATAATGATTACATAACAGTATATATTAATGTGTATCACATTAATTATCTATATGTCATTGAAACTACAGTAATATGCAGTAAAGCACAACTTTTTGGTGAAATGTGAAAATTATCAGTGTAAATAAGTATTACCGGTACCGGTACCGGTACCGCTATTCGTAATGAACTTATTTGGGCGAAAAAAAATAGTTTTTAGTTTATTGACTTGACATTCCTGACATAAATTTACACATAATAATATAGGGACTACGGGACCACGGGACTACGGGACTACGGGACCACGGGACTACGGGACCACGGGACTACGGGACCACGGGACCACGGGACTACGGGACTACGGGACTACGGGACCACGGGACCACGGGACTACGGGACCACGGGACCACGGGACTACGGGACCACGGGACCACGGGACTACGGGACCACGGGACTACGGGACCACGGGACCACGGGACTACGGGACCACGGGACTACGGGACTGCGGGACTACGGGACTACGGGACCTTGGGACTACGGCCAACATACATTCGAGAAAAAGACAATATAGCTTTTTATAATTTTTTGCCAACCGAGCATTTTATTGTATTTGTCTAAGTCCATAATCTCCAACGTACGCACCATTTTAATTCGAACAACATGCTGCTTTTTTTAGCATACAGTTTTGACTTTATTTATAATCGGATAATGTGTACAGTTCAGTTGAATTCATTCGGTTTATATTACTGTTAATTGATAATGTGTACATTTACATGTGCATAGGTAGGTACTGGTACAGTACGATTTTGTACATATCCAGTTTGGCATTACTATAGTTATCTATGCCCAAATTGGCTTTGTATTATCAATTTTATTCTAGAATTATATATTTTTGTTGCTATGGTTACATAAATAAAATAAATTTTAATTTATTTCAATTTTAATTCATTTCTTATTGTAATGCTTATTTATTTCATATTTCTTATTCTTATCATTGACAAATAAATTTGAGGATTAAATTACATTTTTATTTTTTTTACTAGCGAATAAAGAGTACTAGCTAACATAAAATCAATCAATCAATCAATCAATCAATCAATCAATCAATCAATCAATCAATCAATCAATCAATCAATCAATCAATCAATCAATCAATCAATCAATCAATCAATCAATCAATCAATCAATCAATCAATCAATCAATCAATCAATCAATCAATCAATCAATCAATCAATCAATCAATCAATCAATCAATCAATCAATCAATCAATCAATCAATCAATCAATCAATCAATCAATCAATCAATCAATCAATCAATCAATCAATCAGTACTAGCTACACACCATCTTTTTGTCAGATGGCCAAATAGTTGTTCTAGAACAAAAAACGTCATAATAAAATACATTTTCACAAGAAAAAGTTGGTCAATTTAATTTTAAATTTTTAAATTATGATTTTTTATCACTACCAGTACCGTCATCGGGGGTGAAGTAAAACATGCATGGTGGAGTGAAACAAAATAATTTTTTGTTTTGGTAATTGATTACAAAAATACTCCCATCAGCATCATTAAATTGATTATTACCAATAATAAAGTAACTATATATCAACGTAATATTTAATCAGGAAAGGGGACACCTAGAATTACATGGAAACAATATATAGTATGAAAACTATATGCAAGTTAATTACAATTTTAGTTCTGAAAATTACATCTGGTACAACCAAATATGTAACCTGATGACAATGCTTTGTATTTTTACATGACCATATGTTATACTGCTTTGATTTTTACATAGTGGGAACCTTTAATTACCAAATAAAATCTATTAAAACGTAGGCCTATGTTTTCTAAACTGAGGTCAAGTGAAACAGAAAAAGGGGTGAAGTGGAACATTACATCATTGTCAAATATCCTTTGGTGTGTTTACTGTATTTATTCTCATGTACCGGTAGCATGAATGCCTTGGTTTGCCAAGCAGGTATGCTTTGGTTCAGGACTAGAATGGGCTTCTAATTTTGCTACATTTGATAATTTAGACCTTGTATAAATAAAGCTATAAACAACAAGACTCATAAACTGCAGGTATCTGGTATATATCTTTGAATTGTAGCCTATTCCATCCAAGCATGGACAGATTTTACAAGCACATGCCTGGTACTAAGACTTTTCGTAATTACCATGATCGAGATGTTGAGAGGGATGTTCTCGAGCCAAGTTGGATATCAGGAGATAGAGCAGGAGTTATATATATATTTATTAATGCTATTTATATGCTTTTACTGTTGTCACCTTTACTTTTAGTAAATTTTGCAATGTCATTTACTCTATGCAATAATGTCCCATATGCAATATACATACAATATTGCAATGTTCTAGAGTTAATATACGGAAATAATAACCTGAAGCGAATATCACAGAATAGTCACTGATGCCGTTCCAGAAGCAAATTAACCTGTATAATTACCGAGGCCGCAGGCCGAGATTATTATATTAGGTTAATTTGCTGAAGGATAAGGCAGAAGTGATTATTACAGTTTTATTCGCTGAAGGTTTTTATTTCATATCATATTCTGGAATATTTTGTTTATCCAAATACGTAGCTGGGCAACAATGCATTACATCTTTAATCATACTATTACGTAGCTATTCATACATTTAAAAAATGTTCCAGAATATGGTTTATTTATTAATAGAATAAAATAGCCTCGCGTCGTTGCAGAACCATGCAACATTTGAACGCTCATATATCAGCTATTTTTCAACGAAATTCAAATTGTGTTACATATTTCAGTATTTGGAATCCTTGCATGGCCAGCTTTCCATTGGTTTGGTACCAACAAACAGCTATAGGCCTATATAAGGTAGAAGAATAACTGCGGTGTAACTGGTGTAATATCGCTGGAGACACTTTTTTTAAACGCTTGTAGCTATAGATTGAAAGCAAAAATAAAAATTCTGGCTCACCCAGTTGACCGGGAGGTGAAACTATCTCTGTTTCAAATTTCATGCAATCTCATTACAATTTGTAGAAAAATTAGGGGGGGGGGGGGGGGGGGGCGTGACACTGAATTACGACACTATATTCTGAGACATGGTGTATACTAATGCCATCCAGTTTACATAATTTTATAGTTTGTACGGCGTACGGGTACGCGTACGAGGTTTATTTTTTTTTTAAAACTACACCCCTCTTCGGGGTAATAAAACTTTTATTTCTCAATAAAATTTAAAATAAAACCGGTCCAAACTATAAATATATACATATGAATGATAATAATATGCTAGAGAACAATGTGAGTTATGGTTTATGTATTTGTATTTATGGTACTTTTGTGGTTAGTGGCCCAATGAGGACAACGATGGACGCTTGTAGCTATAGATTGAAAGCAAAAATAAAAATTCTGGCTCACCCAGTTGACCGGGAGGTGAAACTATCTCTGTTTCAAATTTCATGCAATCTCATTACAATTTGTAGAAAAATTAGGGGGGGGGGGGGGGGGCGTGACACTGAATTACGACACTATATTCTGAGACATGGTGTATACTAATGCCATCCAGTTTACATAATTTTATAGTTTGTACGGCGTACGGGTACGCGTACGAGCTTTATTATTTTTTTAAAACTACACCCCTCTTCGGGGTAATAAAACTTTTATTTCTCAATAAAATTTAAAATAAAACCGGTCCAAACTATAAATATATACATATGAATGATAATAATATGCTAGAGAACAATGTGAGTTATGGTTTATGTATTTGTATTTATGGTACTTTTGTGGTTAGTGGCCCAATGAGGACAACGATGGACATATATATATATATAGTATATATAATATTTATGACACTATAATATATATATATATAGTGGTTAGTATCTGCGTCTGTACGAGCTTTATAAGTAATAGTTTCCTTATGCGCTATTACAGTAGGCCTATTATCATTAAAATTATAATTAAATACCGGTATTTTATAAAAATCAAAGAGCACATACATTTAATTATTAAATATTAGGCTTTCATAGGTAAGTAAATAGCTGCCACCACTACCAGACTACCCCTTCTTTCACGCTCCCATGACTTAAATACAGAAATAAGAAGAAACTCACATGCTCATTGTTGTAATTGGTGCTCTGCTTAAAGATCCATCCTTTATGGAATATTTCCTTGGCATTTCTCGTAGAGTTTGCTAGATTCTTTTCCTGCAACGGGGGTCTCTCTTCCCGCGGGGTGTGGCGTCGGTTCATAGTCGCTTCGGAGAGTCCCGGCTCGTTGAGTCTGTAGACGTTGGAGTCCGCGACTATATGTCCGGTCAACGGATGTCTGAACGTGGTCAGCTGCTCGTGGTGATTGATGAAGTAACACGCGCCTTCTCTGGTGATGCCTTCCTCCCAACCGATCGGGAGGTCCTGGCGTTGGGTGAACCCCGTGGCCATAGCCTTCCCGGAACGGGGATGCATCCACGTAGTGTAGCGGTCCTTCTCGTTCGTAAAGAATATCCGGCCGTCCCGTTGGACGTAGAAGTTCCAACCCTTAGGAAGGTCCTCCAGGTGGAACGACTCACTTTGTTGACGAGAAGGCATAACGGCAGAACGGAATTCTGGTTTAATTCAGTGTTCAGAGTTTACAGTTTATACAGTTATATGATATATACATATACAGACTGACAGATATACAGATATAGGCCTACTGAAATATAGAAATAGCTGCAGAGCTGTATTCTTGTATTGCTAAATCAAAGTCAGAGAGTAACAACTAGGCCTACAGTACAGCAGTACGGAGAGGTATAACAGTATAACAACTGACTGACTGAAATCCCATCAAATCCCATCTCGAAGTAACAGCAAAACAATAACACGAAAGTCAATAGCTTTACAGTTATATCTGATTGCATTGAAAGTTAATAGAAAGAAGAAGTTAAATTGCATATCCATTAAAATATCATGAAATTGATACGGCAGTTTAGTAGATTAAAACGGCCACAGCAAGATGTATAAAATGAAAAATAAGTAAAATCAGCACAGCACACAATATTATCAATATAGACATTGAAGACAATTTAATAAACAAATACTATAAAAAAATATCTACTAACAATCAATACCCGGTACATGATATATATAATATATATACATCAGCGACTACCATCGCCACTCTGGTTCAATCAGTCAGTCCGGTATCATTGTTAGCTTTTTGTTGAATCACCCACTCATCCTCAGACCCTTATGGACACCGACGACGAGCTCTAACCCTAACCGTTAGTCGATTCCTCCTTGACTGGAAACATCAGGTTCGGGCCGTTCGGCCCATACAAAGTCATTAGCCTCCATGCCTGAACCCGCAGGATCATAAGATCTACAGTATGTATCGGTATATCGTTCAGTCGTTTTTTCCTTTGTCAGTACTGTAGTATTGATAGGCTCCGTCTCGTGGGTATTCAGGGGACCCCCATTCGACGTATTCGCATCTCCTCCTGGTTGTCTCGGGTACCACCGCCCGCCATATGCGCATCTCTTCGTGGTTGTTCCGGGTACCACCCCCATTCGCCGCATTCGCATCTCATCGAGGAAGTTCGGGTCCGGGTACCCCGTGTAGGCCTATTCATTCATCATTGTTGTTTTTAAAGACCTACCTACACCTACCTACATTCACCCTACACGTGCATCTACATGTAGGCTACACATACCTACATGTAGCCTCTATGTAGGCTATACCTCTACGCAAAAGTTATACCCGAACACACTCACCTTTTTAGCACTTCAGATTACAGAAAAGGATTACTTACTTTGACAGTCGGACAGTACCTACTACTAGGTAGGCCTACTAGGTCTATCATCTATGGTCTATGGCCTGATGGTGTGGTTGGTTATATTGAAAAATATTGAGACACGAAAAATATCGCACGTAAAAATATCGACAGATCGAGTGTTGAAAAATATCGAGAGTAAGAATATCGAGAGTAAAAATATAATATCGAGAGTAAAAATAGCTATAATTTTTGGAATGAAACATTATACTGTAGCTACCAACTGACCAACGAAAACAATAGCTACATTTTGTAGTACCATCGAAACTAAAATAGGCCTAAACATTGTTTTTGTAAAAACACTACAGTAGCTACCATAAATATGCATTTTCCACACTGTATATATTATTTTTACTCTCGATATTTTTACTATTTAAGTTTAATTATTATCTTGTTTTCTTATTAAAGGTAAATACAGTAGGCCTACCATTTACTGTAAGCCTATGTCATGATTGTAATTTAATTTAACTGAACTGTAGTTGTGTTTTTAGTCAAGGCGTCCTAATCCTAAACTACTGTATATAGCATATAGTTTTATATACTATAGTCTGATAGTTTAGGAGGACGCCTTGGTTTTTGATTTTAATGATTTTGGTGATTGAATTATTAGAATCTGCTGACTTAGCCACCAACCGCAATATCTCCCTTACATACTGTATATTTTATATTTAATGAAACATTTCTAAATATTATTGTATGAAGGTGAACTGTGAAGATGTTTTACATACTGAGAAACTGACACTGAAATACATATATTGTACAGCATGTACTGCTGACAATCGTATTTGCTTTATACCGCCCGTATTCTTTACTGAATACAATACACTAAATGATAGGCCTATTTAGTAATTTAATTTCAATAATCGTCTACATTTTAAACTTGGTGTTTCTTATCAAATTAAAGGAACTAAAAGTGTACACTAATAGTGTATCACCACAAAACTACTGGTATTATATTTAATTATAACCATATAATAAACTAAACATATTCATAATTTCGTTGTACAAAAAGCATACAGTAGGATCCCTGCTGATACAGTTTCCCAGTTATATACTGTACGTAGTGTAAAACAAAGTAAAACCGTTTTATATGACGTGAGAGGCTTTGGTTACTAGTAATAATGTAATTCTACTAACAACATTACAGTATAATTAATTAATAAAAGAAGATAACGGTGCCAAAATAAACCGGGTTCTTATGTTTTGGAATTGTAATAGTAATCCTATTCTCTTGGCAACATTAATATAATACGCAGTCTTTGGATAAGGGATGAGTAATATAAATACGCAAACATTCGTAATAGGGATGGTGTGAGTGTGGGTAGCGGTTACGACATTACCAAGGAATGGTGAACAATTAGTCCCACGTCAAGAGTTAATGCGTCTTCCAATAAATATTCCATTACTCACATAAAAATTGTTACTGTATAATGTTATACAGACAAAATATTAGCCAAATTCCGAATATGGAGTTGTATACTACTGAACACTACAGGCAAAGTTGTTGATGTTCGTTAAGGTATTGGTGAAAATTAATAATATCGTGGTGTTGGGGTGAACAATAACGAGTGTTGAAAATATCACAAGTAAATATTATCGAAACCGTGGCGAGCTGAAAAAGATTATAGCGAGAAAATATATATTGCTGCGAGTTTAAAAATATTGTAGAGTAAACACATCACAAATACAGCATATTTATTTATCTTATAGTGGTTTATTTGATCGGATAGAAATTTGCCCGGCCCTACAGGATTACAAATCTGTAATAAACATTTATTTTGTTAAGAGAAAGTTATATGTAAATAAATTTAAGTTAATAATAAGTAATTTAGTAAGTAATATTAGTAATAGTAAGTAATTTAATCTATCTATCTATCTATATATATAAATATCCTCTGTCTGTCTGTGAGTCTATGAGTCTGTGAGTCTATGAGTCTGTGAGTCTGTCCAAGCTATACGCTCCGACACACGAGCACCAATCTGAGCAAATGATACATCGATCGAAAGATCTCGTCCCGAGCACGTAAACTATCGCTATCTCGAGGCTTATTTTACGCGTATGCTTGCGTGAATGCGTATTTTGTATTCGCTGCAACATGTTGTGTGATAAAATCTCAAAGTGATTCGAATATTCCTTTTGGCAGTACAGGCCTGGCAAAGCTGAGAGTTAGTTAGCAAGGCAGCTAGCTACTTGCAGACCAATCATAGGTGGCATGCAGCAGGCTGGGTTGGTTAAGTAGTAATCTCAATAAATAGGACCCAGCAGGAGAGTGGAGTGGATCTACTGTGATTGGTTCTTGACTTACATTGGTAAGAACAAGCAGTAAATCTTAGATTAGCTTTTTTCAGTTCACATATTGTTTATAATCATAAACACAAAATGATTCAATTATTCATTTTTGCAATGTACCGGATGGGTGCTAGCGAGGTAGGCCTAGCAGGTCGTCAGTCCGTCATCCTACAAGTTGGATCTTGACTCTATCATGTGCGTGCACCTATATAATGCAGACCATCCTCAACCCGTGAACATGAATTGTAAAGGCTATCTCGAGGCTGATTTTTTACACATTTACTTGATACTTGCATGAATGCGTCTTTGAGGTAAAATTGCATTATTCTGCAGTTGTTTTGTTATCGGAGAAATTACTGATTACTGATGCAAGCAGGAAATTATAACAGCAGTTATTGCATCATCGTAATTCGTAACCACTCTGCTGACACTTTGCAGAATAAATTCTACCTGACCATAGCTGCGTGTTGGGAGGACGCCGACCAGTTTGCGGTTCTTCAGTCTGCCACTAGGAGGCGAAATGTCTGAAAGTGAAAATCTTATCCTATTTTGTTATTAATAATGATTTTTAGCTGAGACTTAGGTCCTTTACACAATATGTTTATAATGTTTTTTGCTGATACCAAGCAGAGTATACTACACCATAGGGTGTGTATTTGGGCTTGGGGATACGATGACCAATCTACAGTTCCCCAGTCTGCCGCTATTAGGGGATGAAATGTCTGAATGAGGAAACCTACAATTTTGTTGTTTATGAATGCTTTTTTGCTGATACTTGGCACTTGGCAGAGGACTACTACACCATAGTCGTCATGTTTGGGGAGGACGCTAACCAGTGCATAATTATGCAGTCTGCCACTAGGGGGCGAAATGTATGAAATTAAAACCTTCCATTTTAATACGATAGAGTTGCTGCAGTGACCTACTGCACTATAGATTATGTTTGCGAGGACGCTAACCACTACTCTGCAGCTACTCCACTAAGGGGGAAACATCACACACAGTTTAAACCTTTTCACATTTTATTATTTGTAATCCATTGGAGGTGTTACTTGGAAGGTATCTACTACAACATAAAGCCTTATGTTTATTATTGTATGTAGCTGCAACTAAAACGGGATCAGTCTGTTAGTCGTATGTAAAGTTTTGTTAAGTTAATTAATTTATTTATTTATGTTTGATATTGTCCATTGATTGATTGATTGTATAGAAGCTTGTGAACTAGAAAGCCGTGGCCGAAGGCCACGGGCTTTCTAGTCTATATATATAAATATCCTCTGTCTTTCTCTGAGTCTGTGAGTCTATGAGTCTGTGAGTCTGTCCAAGCTATACACTCCGACACACGAGCACCAATCTGAGCGAATGATACATCGATCGAAAGCTCTCGTCCCGAGCACGTAAACTATCGCTATCTCGAGGCTTATTTTTCTATATATATAAATATCCTCTGTCTGTCTGTGAGTCTATGAGTCTGTGAGTCTGTCCAAGCTATACACTCCGACACACGAGCACCAATCTGAGCGAATGATACATCGATCGAAAGCTCTCGTCCCGAGCACGTAAACTATCGCTATCTCGAGGCTTATTTTACGCGTATGCTTGCGTGAATGCGTATTTTGTATTCGCTGCAACATGTTGTGTGATAAAATCTCAAAGTGATTCGAATATTCCTTTTGGCAGTACAGGCCTGGCAAAGCTGAGAGTTAGTTAGCAAGACAGCTAGCTACTTGCAGACCAATCATAGGTGGCCTGCAGCAGGCTGGGTTGGTTAAGTAGTAATCTCAATAAATAGGACCCAGCAGGAGAGTGGAGTGGATCTACTGTGATTGGTTCTTGACTTACATTGGTAAGAACAAACAGTAAATCTTAGATTAGCTTTTTTTCAGTTCACATATTGTTTATAATCATAAACACAAAATGATTCAATTATTCATTTTTGCAATGTACCGGATGGGTGCTAGCGAGGTAGGCCTAGCAGGTCGTCAGTCCGTCATCCTACAAGTTGGATCTTGACTCTATCATGTGCGTGCACCTATATAATGCAGACCATCCTCAGCCCGTGAACATGAATTGTAAAGGCTATCTCGAGGCTGATTTTTTACACATTTACTTGATACTTGCATGAATGCGTCTTTGAGGTAAAATTGCATTATTCTGCAGTTGTTTTGTTATCGGAGAAATTACTGATCAGCAAGCAGGAAATTGTAACAGCAGTTATTGCATCATCGTAATTCGTAACCACTCTGCTGACACTTTGCAGAATAAATTCTACCTGACCATAGCTGCGTGTTGGGAGGACGCCGACCAGTTTGCGGTTCTTCAGTCTGCCACTAGGAGGCGAAATGTCTGAAAGTGAAAATCTTATCCTATTTTGTTATTAATAATGATTTTTAGCTGATACTTAGGTCCTTTACACAATATGTTTATAATGTTTTTTGCTGATACCAAGCAGAGTATACTACACCGTAGGGTGTGTATTTGGGCTTGGGGAGACGATGACTAATCTACAGTTCCCCATTCTGCCGCTATTAGGTGATGAAATGTCTGAATGAGGAAACCTACAATTTTGTTGTTTATGAATGCTTTTTTGCTGATACTTGGCACTTGGCAGAGGACTACTACACCATAGTCGTCATGTTTGGGGAGGACGCTAACCAGTGCATAATTATGCAGTCTGCCACTAGGGGGCGAAATGTATGAAATTAAAACCTTCCATTTTAATACGATAGAGTTGCTGCAGTGACCTACTGCACTATAGATTATGTTTGCGAGGACGCTAACCACTACTCTGCAGTTATACAGTTTTCCACTAAGGGGAAAATATTACACACAGTTTAAACCTTTTCACATTTTATTATTTGTAATCCATTGGAGGTGTTACTTGGAAGGTATCTACTACAACATAAAGCCTTATGTTTATTATTGTATGTAGCTGCAACTAAAACGGGATCAGTCTGTTAGTCGTATGTAAAGTTTTGTTAAGTTAATTAATTAATTTATTTATGTTTGATATTGTCCATTGATTGATTGATTGTATAGAAGCTTGTGAACTAGAAAGCCGTGGCCGAAGGCCACGGGCTTTCTAGTTTAATAATAAATCTAAATTTATTAAAAATGGAGACAGGCTCCAGAGCACAAGATTGTGCACAGGCTGGTCCTCAAGGCGAAAGCAATGTCCTACAAAGCGGAGAAGCCTCTGTTCAAATTTCCAAATTGGGGGAACAAATGAAACACCTCCAATGTTATATAGTGTCTGGTTGGAAATGTGTGCATTGTACTTGACACAGTGAACCCGACGTAGCATTCATGTGAATGTGCCATCCAGAGATTTGGTGTCCTCAGCCGTTAGAGCCCAGGATTGAATTTCATGTAGGAGAATTGGTTCTATCGCTGCTCTAAATAGTCGACACAAATTTCGTCGAACCATCGTATACTGTTCTGATTGCTGCAATAATTTCATCAGGAATCCCATATAATGGAAGTATGCTGAACACACGTGAGCGAGAGACTCAATCAAAGGCCTTGAAGAAGTCAACAAAGATAACAGCCAGATGGCTGTCTTTATTTGTTGAAAAGTTTTCAATTATCCTTCTAAGTCCCAAAATGGGCTCCATGGTCCTACCTTTACGGAACCCGTTCTGATTTCCACGGAGCAGCCTCTCAATGGGATCCATGATGCGATTTAATATAATTCTATTGCATAGCTTTGCAGCAATCGAGATCAATGAGATTCCCCGAAAAGAATCATAGAGTGTTAGGTTGCCCTGCTTGCGCTTGGGGACTGGCACCAACTTATTTGTTTTCATTTATTGTGGGATTCTCTGTGTCCGGTACGTGATGTAAAGTAAAGTGATCGGTGAACGTGTGAAACACGAAACAGCTGAGGCAACCAGAAGGCTCATCTCTCGTGGCTGTTACCTATAATGTAGGGAGGGCGCCACAGCAACTCCCAAGGTTGAATACTCTCACTATCCAAACCCTTTTTCTTTACTCCCCAAACAGAAGCCATATTCCCATATCGTCGGTGTAGCGCTACAGTTACGAAATTGTAACTGGCACTGTTCGGGATCGAACCCAGGACCCCCCAGGTCCAACAGCTAGCTGGTGCAGGCCGGGTTGCCCGGTAGACGTCTATTGGGATGTGGTGAATGAACCCCAAACAGGGGGGATACTATCTGTATACAATACATTCTGTATGTATAACAATCTAAGTCAATATGTCTCTCTGATTTTAAAACGCCTCACATTGTAGTCTTATGAAGTCAGTGGCCGGTAATACTAATCCGGTCGTCGTGACTACAGGATAATGCTTGGGTTTGGTAATATTATGTTCCCGAGGTTGTAGAATCAGTAGTTTCTTAGTGAGAATCGTATCACCACCTAAGGGCTTACTGCTTGTGTACAGTGTGCGTAGCGTGGGTAAGGATACCCCTGTACCACGACGGGCAGATAAAAATAAAGATAACAAATAACTCAATTATAAAACATGTATGAAATAAACTGACTTACGATTTCTGAAATACAATACATATACTGCACTACAGTACACTAGGCCTATAAATTAGTCACCTCCTAGTCACAGTATACAGTATGTGGGGTAAGTTGGTACACAGTATGGGTGTTCTGTAGAGTGTAAGTAAACCTGCAGTTAAACAGACAGACAAACAAAGTCGGTAAGCGAATTTGTTTTAGACATACTATGTAGGCCTACTGAGTGTGAGAACAATTAATTAACGAACTCTAAAAGCTATATCACCACTCCAGTATCGAATAACTGTGGTATTACCCGAGCGGATGGGAATTGTTTCCCAGCCAAAATAATCGACAATCACAAAGTCAAACAAGCGATAATTATTAATTACCACCGGATTTGGTTTGATATTGGTCTAGTGTATGAGATAATCTACTGGGAAAACCCGATTTTGGGGTATATTCGAGCGAAAAAGTAACAATCTAAGAATAAAATATATTTAAAACTTGAACAAGACCCATTGACTAACTACATAATACAATACAGTATCATGTTATAGGGGTGGTTACTACAGTATAAACCCACAACTACTGTATAAATACAATGAGAGCATAGAGTATAATTAATTTACAGGGGTAGTTTATCATCTGAACACAAGCAAGTAAAATAACAACGGAATATAAAATAATACACAAATAAAAGAATCGTGGAGCCTACAACGAATAATACTGCAATAACAAGCTGGTATTCCTCAACAATAGCCCCTGTTCCTGCCTCTACACTGCCGACAAACTGGTGAGTGGATAGAATGAGTAAGGCAATGGGAATGGCTTGCCTATATCAATATCGGGCAAGCAAGCTTCAGTAGCAGTTAATGCAGCTGTGGGGTATATTGTATAGCAAGCTATATTGTTATTAATCATCGCAGGGAAGGGAAAGAATATGGAATCCAATGTGAGTTGTTACTGTTGTAAAGGAAGCGGACAGGTTTATTTCAGACGCGGTATATTTCATCCTAGAAAATAAAACAAAACCTCCGTAGTTGGCCAGGAAAATCCCTTTGCAATAATTAATAAAATTATACTTTAATGAGTTAAGTGTCTTATTAGCTATCTTTTCATGAATTCAAATGCAGTGGATGATTTAGGGGGTATGTCACCATGTCATGAAATACCCATTAGAAAACACTAAATATATTTTGCTACTCACGATATCTTTATTCAGCAACACTACTCCGTTCGCTGCGCTCGCGTTTTCTTACAGTACTTCAATTGGGTTGAATTACGGTACTTATTGATGCTATTGTTTGATTACGATTCTGCCATCACGTAGCGTTTTTTTCTGCATTATCAACATATTTCCCAGCAGACCACTTTGTAATTTTGATTTGCATTTTTGTTGCAAATTCAGAAAATGTTGATGTTGGATGTGGCTCGATACGAATTTTAAGCTAAAGTGATGTGCGGAGCGTATTTCGTCTTGTAATTTATTCTTCCACTATTTTTATTGCGTTTTTTTCACTAACTTTAATCATTCTCCACTAAACTAATCATAAATTCACTAAAATATAAAATTCATAACTATTTTTTATTGGCATTGGGATTCGAAGTACCGGTACATATTTTGTTGGTTATAAACCTCTGTAACCTGCTCTTTCCCCCAATTGGTAACAATACTAGTGTTTATTAGTTTATTGTTTTGGTTATAAAAGCCTACCTCTGTAACCTGCTCCTTTCCCCCGATTGGTAACAACATAACATTGTTTATTGTTTTGGTTATAAAAGCCTACCTCTGTAACCTGCTCCTTTCCCCCATTTGGTAACAACATTGTTTATTGTTTTGGTTATAAAAGCCGACCTCTGTAACCTGCTCGTTTCCCTCAATTGGTAACAACATTGTTTATTGTTTTGGTGGAAAATGAACTAATTTTAGTGATAAGTGATTAATTTTAGTGATGAGTGAGCAAGGATTCCATATATGTAAAAATATTTGAATTTGGTTGGGAAATACCTGAGATATGGGCATTCGAATTTTGCATGTATTTGCTTCCGCTGCAGGCCATTTATTCCATTTAATAAATACACAATGTTCTAGAACATTTTGATTATGTACATCCATATACTAGTATTATCATGTACGCGTTGCATTGTTGCCAAGCTACTTATTAGATAAACAAAATGTTCTAGAACATTGTGAATTTATTAAATGGAATAAATACCCTACAGCGGAAGCAAATACATGCAAAAGTAGAATGCCCATATCTCAGCTATTTCCCAACCAAGTTCTAATATTTTTACATATTGGGAATCCTTGCATGGCCAGCTTTCTAAGTTCTTTCACTAAAAGTTTGAAGAATAATTGCAGTGTGAGTGGTACAATATCGACGGGGACACTTTTTTAAACGCTTGTAGCTAAAAAATGAAAGCAAAAATAAAAATTCTGTCTCACCCACGGATGAGGAGGGAGACGAAACTAACTGTTTCAAATTTCATGCAATCTCAGTACGACACTGTGAATAACGACACTGTATTCCAGGAAAAGGTGTAACAAAGTGTTTCAAGATATAAACCAATGACCAATGAAATAAAAAGTACAATGCGTTTATTAAATGCTTAAATTTGCGGGAAATTCAATCACAGATACGAGAGAAAGGGATTGGAAAATACAAGTTAAGGTAATATGGTCCACAGAGACAGGGGGGAAACTGGACGTAAATCCCACCTTGGTGAATTAATATACCGCCTCAATGTTAAATTCTCAATTTAGGGAAAGGAGCAGGTTACAGTGGAACGATATTTTAACCAAAACAATAAACTAAACACAATAGAACAGGTTAACAGGTTACAGTTTTATTTTTGAGAGTAATCAACTGTTATTTGCGTTGCGTCCAATTTCGCCTGGAGAGGGGTTAATTTTTATTGCGTCCAGTTTTCCCCTCTATCTCAGTCCACAAGGCACACCCTGCAGCTCCGCGCCCCCTCCCCTGCCGCTGTATTCCCCCTGTGCTTGAGACTGTAACTAAGGATGTACCGGTACCCCATAGAATACAAATATATTGAATGTGAGGTTGTCGAAGAATATAGGAAAGATGGTAAAATCCACCCCTTCCCTCGGATACTCCCATGCTGTAAAACATTATTACATTATTACATTTTTCGGACCTCATCTGTACTTAAACACCACAGAATAATATTGATAATGATTCCCTATGTAAAACCAAGACAACCGAGTAGCCGTACCGCGACTTTGAAAGTTGCGTTACGGCTACTCTCCCAAATAATTAGCCGTAGCGAGACAGGAGCCGTAGGAAACCTTTGGCCCATGTGAAGAATACCAGACTTTGTACCGTTATATTTCACTTTGCAGTTATCCCCATGTGAAGAATACCAGGTTTTCACCAAAAACACAGGTTACAGAAGGGCTGAATCTAATCAAAACAATAAACGAATTAGTATATGAATATATTAAATTTAACTCCAAACATTTGGACAAATAATGTATGTAAGTAGAAAGATTGTAATTATATACTGTAAGTAAAAATATGGCTAAAATTTGCCTTTATAATTATGAAATAAAATAATAAAACTATATATATATATACTGTCATCGACCCTCTCCAGACACATCAGGAAGAGAGCGACACGTAAGTTTGTGTTTAAGCCATTTCTATGTATTACGGAGCATACTATGTAATGGTCTGGCGATGTTGCTGGTGTGTTGCAAATGCAAAACAGCAGACACATTCTTCCGTTGGTCGCCAGCAGGTGGGGTTTGAGCACAGACGTTAGTGACAGCCGTTCGACACCAGCTGGGCGGCTGCTCTTCGCCGGAAGCCAGTTAGAGGTGATAATCTGAATCGGAGTTCGATAACGGTGTTTGAGTTTAGTTCTGAGTCGATGGCGCTTAGTATCGAGGTGGATGATGCGTATTTGCTTATCCCGCACCAGAGTTTCCAGAAATAAGCTCTGACACGTCCAACATCTGCCAATCCGTTCACCTCGGAGGTTGTGTTGGTAAATACGGAGCAACCGTAAGTTGTTGATGGCAATATCACGGCATTCCATAAGCGGTGTGCTGATTGCATGGAGATTACATGTAGATTTGTCTTTGTGGCGACGCAAATGCAACTGGCAATACCTTTTCTATACATTGCTTCGTAATGTGCACTCGGTCCGTTTTTAGTTGATAGTGCGATTCCAAGATACTCATATGATGGTTGGAAATGCAAGGGTGTGCCATTGTATCTAAGTATGTCACTTCCACCAGATTGCCTCCATTCCGGAATTTCACCACTTTTGTTTTCTTTATGTTCACACGGAGGTTGTTTAGCTTACAGTATTCTGATACTCTGTTGAGGCTTGTTTGTACGTCACTGAGGGACTCACCAGCAATTACCAGGTCGTCAGCATACATAATATTGAAGCAGGTCGCAACTGCAATAAACAGAGGTAAATCTGCAACAAATAAGTTGAACAAGAGTGGCGAAAGTTTGTCACCTTGTACTACGCCGATATTTTGTGGAATTGGTTCTAATACATATAATCCAACGCAGATGCAGACAAAGTTTACTGCAAGTAGAGCCCAGATCGCAGTAATAAATTTCCGACTTACTCCAAGCTGGGATAATTTCATGCATAGAATTTCTCTGTCGATGGTGTTGAATGCCTTTGCGAAGTCGATAAACACACAGTATAAATGACCTCCCGCCGGCTCTAGTGCTGTGTTAATGCGGTTGTACAAAAATTTTACAGCCATCACTATGGATTTTGTTTTTCTGAAACCAAATTGGCAATCCGGGGTAGGATATTGTTGCTTTCGGCCCAGCTGTATAGCCTAGACGCCAGTATTGCGGTGTAGGTTTTCAGCAGGTAAGATAATAAAGCTATTCCTCTGTAGCTGTCTGGCGAACTTTTCGGTCCTTTACCTTTGTATAGCGGGACTAGATATGCGATCAGCCACACAGCTGGACAGACACCTGTATTAAAGCAGATAGTAAATAGAGTTAGAAGAAATGGTAGTAAGAAAACGAGACCGGATTTAAGGAGTATTTATAGCTTCTTTTATTTCAGACGCCTCAATATCTTTGTCAAGTACAGTGGTCTGTTGTTCCGGTAATGGGGGCATATTAGGTTCTATTTCAGCTGTCAACAGCTTAGTGAAATGTGACGACCATGATTCTTCACTGACCTGTTGAGCTGCTGGTTTTGTGTTTGATTGCTTGGATGATTAGTATATGTACAGGTTATAAGACAAGCGCTATAAAACACTTAAGATGAATAAAAAAAATAAAAAATCTTCATATATAAAATTCCAATAAAAAGTTGACCGAAAAGTGAAATCCTGGTATTCTTCACATGGGCGAAACCTTTATGACTGTAACGTTTTTTTATTGTATGGGCTTTGGCCTGAATTAAAAACAACTTAACATAACATACCTAAAGCTCAAGTTATATCCACAATTGTCCCCTGCCTCCAAAAAATATGTATACCTCCACTTGTAGAAGAACTCTGCAGTTGACAACTAAATTTTATATATTATGTATAAATTATGCTCACCTATTAAGCTCATATAATGCACAATACATTAATATTTACAAGTTGGGTGTGGCACACCTACACTACAGTATAGTTATTGCGCGTAGTGTATATCTGTATGTACTTCCATCCCAGTTGATTAGGCTTGCATGATTTCCAAATTGTATCTCACCAAGTAATTGTGACCACGCCTTTTACTACTCTCGCTGGTGTTCCATAGTGGAGGCAGCCAAGTATAAAGGGTGCAGAAACCCTGAAGTGCATATCAACCAATGGGAAGAGTAGATGAAGCCTCAACAGAAAGGCATCCAATTTAGCTTTTCCAATTGGTCAGTATTTCTTAATCATGTTTACTCGAAGTACTGCACCTGTGAGTTATTAAGTAGCTGAGTGAAGCTTTGTTGTTTGATTTAATATAGGGCCTATTTGACTGTGATTAGGTTAATTTTCGGATTATACTATAGATAGACTACTACTTAAAGTTAGTACTCTGGTATGTTCAGTGGCATCATGAATGTAGCGGTAGGGTAGCCTACCTGAACTTATGATAATATTTTTATTCGAAAATTGAAATATTTTGTAACACCGTAGGTAGGATGTACTGTTGGGTGACATAACAACTAACTATAATATATATAATATTATCGTAAGAGTGGTGGAATTTATTTTTAACATAAAATTTTTATGAAATAATGCTTTTCCATTTAATAAAAATTTCCATTTTCGAATTATATGCGGAATAATTGTGCTGACTCTTACCGCCTGTAGGCCTATGTCCAGTGCCTATCTGCCCCAACTGTAGCCGATTTGGCCACAAGCTATAATTAAATAGTGAATAATGCATGTTTTACAGCACTAATTATGGATTGGTATATCTTACGATAATATTATATACAATTATTTCCATGTTTTCAAAGGATTTATT